>CAUYTI010072670.1:0-11013 GCA_963575145.1 Galago senegalensis
AAGGGATGCTGGATGTTATCAAAAGCTTTTTCTGCATCAATTGAGAGAATCATGTGGTCTTTGTTTTTTAATTTGTTTATGTGGTGAATTATATTTATAGATTTATGTATGTTGAACCATCCTTGAGATCCTGGGATAAAACCCACTTGGTTGTGGTATATGATTTGTTTGATGTGTTGCTGGATTCTGTTGGTTAGGATCTTGTTGAATATTTTTGCATCAATATTCATTAGTGATATTTATCTATAATTTTCTTTTCTTGTTGGGTCTTTACCTGGTTTTGGTATCAAGATGATGTTTGCTTCATAGAATGTGTTCCATCTTTTTCTATATTTTGGAAAAGGTTGAGTAGTATGGGATCCCAGGCCAATTTCTTCAAGTGTTTCCCCTGCACTCCCTCCAAGAATCTTTATAGTTTCATGTCTTAAGTTTAAATCTTTTATCCAGTGAAAGTCAATTTTTGTTAATGGTTAAAGGTGTGGGTCCAGTTTCAGTCTGCTACAAGTCGCTAGCCAGTTCTCCCAGCACCATTTGTTAAATAGGGAATCTTTCCCCCAATTTATATTTTTGATAGGCTTATCAAAGATCAAATGACAATAAGTGTCTGAGTTAATCTCTTGGTTCTCTATTCTGTCCATACATCTACCTCTCTGTTTTTGTGCCAGTACCATGCTGTTTTGATCACTATAGATTTATTAAAGTCTGATAGTGTGATTCCCCCTGATTGATTTTTTTTTTAATTTCTGAGTAATGTCTTGGCAATTCAAGATTTTTTCTGGTTCCATATAAAATGAAGTATTATTTTTTCAAGGTCTTTAAAGTAGGACAGTGGTGCTTTAATAGGGATTGCATTAAAATTGCATATTACTTTGGGTAGTACGGACATTTTAACAATGTTGATTCTTCCCAGCCACGAGCATGGTATGTTTTTCCATTTGTTAACATCTTCAGTTATTTCTTTTCTCAGAGTTTCATACTTCTCTCTTTCTTTTTTCTTTTCTTTCTTTTTTTTTTTTTTTTTTTTTTGCAGTTTTTGGCTGGAGCTGGACTTTAACCCACCACCTCCAGTATATGGGGCTGGCGCCCTACTCTTTTGAGCCTCAGGTGCCACCCTCATAGTTCTCTTTATAGAGATCTTGATAATAGTTTTGCCTTTATCTTTTTGCACCTTAGGATAAATTCCCCACTGTGAGACTTGTTAACATTCTTTGATGGGCAATGTGCAAGACCCTTGCACATTCCACCAAAACGACTCCAGAGAACCCAGCACACATGACTAACAGGCAAGATTTCAGGCCTCAGGGAAACACTAAGGAACAAGGCTCAGAGCCACAGGGTTAAGCCCCTGGGGTCAGTCAGCACAGTCTGGGGTTAAAGAACAACAGAATGCAGGCTGTCTCCTTCTTCTGTTATAAGCTCATGAAAGTCTGATTGAAATACCAAAAACAGAATAGATTCACTCATAGCGTAGTAATCAGTTGTCAAATTCACTTTTGGTGTTTCCAGCAGGGCAATTGTTTCTAACTGCATCAGCTTATTTAGTTTTTAGATGGCTGCCTGGAAACACACATTTGAACTTGTGTGTATGAATAATTTAAAAGGAAGATCCAGCATGGTTAGCAGTAATCAGCCCCTCATCAGCTTCTCTAATGATGGTTCCTCCCTTCTCATGACCTTCCCAGACTCAATAGAGGTCACCTGCATTTGAAGTGTGGCCTCAGTAAATATTGAAAATCTGAAACTCTTGGTAATTTACGAAGGCAAAAGTGAATGGCCTCTGCTGATATTTTAGCCTGAGGACTTTTCGTTAGAATTCTTGAGAGCATAAGGTTGACCCAGTGTGACCCCACATGGTTAGGTAGGCACCTCCTGCCCTGGTCTTAGTTTAGGAAAGATCCCTGGCCAGAGAGTCAGGAGGCAGGGCTTCCATGTGCACAGCTCCCGTGGGCACTATTCACATACATGATATAGTACAGCTGTGCAGCCAGGTAGGCGAGGTCTGGACATGATGCCTAAACTGCCAGGAATCACCTGTCACCTTCTGGGCTTGGAAGTATAAATTGCATCAGTAGATTGGAGATGATGAAAAAGTGTCAGGATCTTGACCTAAGCTAGGCATAGTTTAGGGGCTGAGGTAAGGGCTGGGAAACGCCCAGCTGTCAGTAAAGAGGAGTTTCAGGCCTGGCCAGCTTGTTATTGACTCTGAAGAAGATGGTGATAAACTTGGCCACCAAAAGGGGTCAAGGTAGGCCAGTTGGCAGTGATAGAGTGTTTTAGTAGGGCTCAGATTATAGCCTCTAGGAGACTGGGTGTGTGATGGAAACAGGACTCCAGTCACAGACTCCAGCCCCAGGGGAAGCAGGGCTTCTAGGGCTGGAGCAGAGCAGTCTCTGTGGGTGGGACGGGCTAGCCTCAACTCCTGGTGGTGAGGCTGACAACCTTCCTCATGGTCCAGAAATCAGATTCTGGATGTTTGGATACTCACATGGAGAGCAGCCTTTGAAGAACTCCACTTCTTGAGTTCTACTTGACGAGAGGGGAAATGTAGTTTCAGGAAACTAAACTGGCTTGGAGTCACACAGGTCAGGTTTGAATACTGAGCTCAGACCTTTTTAACAAACCTGTGCTGAGCACCTCCCATGGCCTAGTGGTGGAGGGGGAAATGACACAAAATATGTAATTACAAAAGAGGTAAATGCTATAAAGTGGGGACATGCTGGGGGGTTGGGATGAGAAAGGTTTCCCCAGGCAAAGAGGTGTGTGTGTGTGTGTGTGTGTGTGTGTGTGTGTACATGTATGTGAAGGTGATGGTGATGGCGGGGGGTGGGGGGGAATTGGGGTATTTCAGGCATCAAAAACAACATGAAGGAGGTTCTGGCAGTCAGACAGCAGCTCACCAGGGCAGAAGGGAAGTTTGTACACCTGGAGAGCAGAGAGACTGGGAGGCAGAGTGTTGTGGGAAGAGGCTGGAGATCTGGGCAGGAGCTGCATCCCAAGGCCTGGGGAGACTTGAGAAGCATTTTGTCCCCAATTAGTTGAAGCCCAGGATGAAAAATGTGTATAGGACAGTCCCACAATGAGACTTGGGTTTTAGAAACATTCTGTTCAAAGCGTGGTCCAAGGACTACAGGAATGGCTGTCACCTGGGAGCTGTTTGGAAATGCACCTCTCCACCCTCAACCTGAACCTGCTCACCCCACAGCTTGTGCCCCACTCCAAGTCAGAGGGGCCCACTCCACCAAGTTCCCGGGGGCTGTTCCTGGAGATGGGATAGGAGTTAGTGCAGGGGAGCATGAAATCTAATGGGGACTCACATCACACCTGCAGCCAGAGGGACGTAGAGAGGTCCGCCTTGGGCAGGTCAGAGCATGTCACCCCAGCTTGTAGCCCTCCACTTCTACCTCTTGAACATCCCAGCCCTTCAGTGGGACTCTGGTCTCAGTCCCAGAACGTTTGCCCCACAGAATCCTAAAACGGCCTATCTGGTTGGTCTCCTTCACCAGCCCCTGCTGCTGTAGCTCTCTGTCCCCAGCAACCTCCCCAAGACTGTGACAGCCATATTCCAGTTGCTCACTGCAGCAGGGGTCCATCAAGACACAACATTGACCCTGGGACTCTAAATTCTCCTTCAAGGTCAGGTCCATGTCTCTCTCCTGGCAGTCAGAGCTCTTTACAGGTGGTCCACACCCTTCTGTGACAGCCAAGTCTCCCACTGCCCCTGAGCAGATCCTGCCCTCCAACCCAGACTACCTGCTAGTCTAGGAAACACATGTTTCCCCTGCTATCGCTCCACATCAGAATCCTCATTGTCTCCTTAGTCTTTTCTAACAAACTTCCTAGCCCCATATCACCTTGGCAGCGCTCTCCTGATATTTTTCTTTATAGGCAAAGATAACATTTGTCGTTGCATTTTCTGGTAGTTAAAATATCCTTGGTGTATTACCAATGTTAGGAAGATAGTTAAACTCTCCTGCAAGCCCCTCAGAGTTTATCGCTGCTTAGGACTTGGGAAGCTACTTCTCATCTACATGTTCTGAGAACCCACTGTTGAGAATGTGTGCACCCTGCTGGCAGCCTCCAGCTGGAACTGGGCAAAGTCAGGCCCCAAATAGGATGCCAGAGTTACCTCCTGTAGGTATGCAGGGTGCCACATAACCTGCTCCCAAAGGGCCTTTATGTCACCGTGGTGAGCAGGTGGATGGAACTCGGGGCTCTGGTGAGGCAGGTCAGTCTAACTAGAGCAGAGTATAGAGCTCGGTAATAGTTGGAAAGGCAGGGTTGGGATGCAGAAATCTGGGTTCATGGGGCCTCTGGCATGGGTGTTAGCCCCTACCTGCTCCAACGCTGTGGCTCCAGGCCCCACCACCTCCACCTTGTAGCCTGTCTGTCCTCTGCTCTCTGCACCAACCCTAACCAGCAAGCCAATGCCCTTGAGTTCTGTTCAAAGATTCTTCATGCTGGGGCATGTGTTAGGAGATGCCTGGCACCCAGAACAAGCAGATTATCTCTGCCTGCAAGGAGCTCACAGCCTGGAGGGTTAGGAGTGCTACCACTAGGAGCTTCTGAAAGGCCAAGGTGTCTTAGCCCTCTCTTGAGAGTGAGCTCAGGGCCAACCACATGTGCAAGCAGCCATTGCCTCCTTCCAGCCCTCACTGGGTACATCCAAGTTCTCAATTTCCTCTCCAGGCCCCTCCCTGGGAAAAGATCTTGCTCTGAACTCTGTTTGGCCAGAACTGCCAACCCTTCTTAGCACTCCCAGTATCTCTAAGCCAGGGGATTATAGTGGGCCCCTTGAATGGCAGACTTTGGCCATGGACAAGACCAAGAACAGAGAGGTTCCCTCCTTCTCTCCATCTTCCCTCCTTTACTGGTCCCAGAAAAGCGGAGAATTCCTCTGACATCATCCAGTTTCTTTAGGGACTCATGATCAGGAGGTTAGATGTGTCTAAGCATGCCTATGCCATGTGGCAAGAGTTAAAAAGGACAGTTAAGGGAGTAGCCTTCACTTCCAAAAGGTAGAGAAAGGCATCACGATTGTGGTGATATTCAGACAGGACTTTGGAGAAAGAGAGTTTTCCAAGTGACACAGGAGGGAAGGGCATGTTTAGATGTGTGTTTCAGAAAGATCCCCATGCCAATTAGCATGAATAGGGGACAGGAAGGGGGCTGGGGAGAAAGGGAGACTGGCAAAGTGCCTAATGTGATGGTTGAGGCTGGGAGGGACAGAGGCCTGCAGCAGATGAGCCATGAAGGAATGGACACTGGCTGCTGGCTGTGCCCTCTCCTTCCAGGATCAGGTGAGGGCTGGGCACACACCAGCCTGACAACTGCAGGCAGCCAGGACTTGATGCAGAGCCATGGAGTCTGCGGCTCTGCTCTGAACCTCTGTGCTTAAGCAATTGGGCGTCTCAGCTGGTGGGAGGGCACTTTGCAAGTGATCTTAAGAGATGAAGTGTGTCCTTTATTAAGAGAAACAGTGACACCTCTGCCTGCTTGCTGTGAGTTTATTTATCTGAGTCCCATATTCTCCCCCAAATGGGATATAACACAGAACTGCAATTATTTTTAAAACCCTAATTTGGCTTCTTTGTTTTTTCCTAGGAAAAAGGCCCTTGATTCAATTAATTCCTATGCTAGAGAAGCAGTTAGGCGTCTGATTGGGAGAGGAGTTGAGGGAGAGCCGGCTGCTCTTCTCGATTCTTTTACTATAATCTAATTATATCAACATTTATCAAGCACTGCCATGGTACAGTTTTGGGAAGAGAGCTGCAGACCCCGTGGTAGGAGAGACCCCTTCTGTGCCCTACAAGAGCCCACAATCTAACGGAGAAACAGAGGCGGGATAATAGACTAATAACTAGCTCTGGCACTAAGCAGACTGAGTAGAGGGCAGGGACTTTGAGGGACTGCTTTCAAAGGGATGGCTTCTTGGAGAGGATAAGAGCAGAGCTGGGCCTTGGGAAAGGCCAGGCAGGGTCAAGTGATCTGGGGAGAGAGGACTTCCAGGCACAGACAATGGCCTGATCAGAGACTCAGGGGGAATGCAAAGAGAAAATCTATTCTGGAAAGTGTGGATAGACTAGTGTTGCATGTTGTAACTCACATTGGTCAAGATTTGTTTGCAAAAGTTTTTATCAGCCCACTCTCATTGGATCCTTATGACTAGCCCATATGTTGGCATCACCAGACCCATTTTATAGATGAGGACACTGAGACTCAGAGAGGCAGTGGTGAGAAAGAGCAGCTCTCATGTGCGGAGCGCCGGGTGCCTGGGGGATGTTCTGAGTAGTTTGCTTGAGGTGTCTCACTCAACTCAATTCCTACAGGAGCTTTATGAATCAGACATTTTGATTCATATTTTATAATGAGGAAACTGAAGCTCAGAGAGGTGGTTGGTAGCAGAACCAACCAGGGCTCTGACCCAAGTCCTCTGGCTCTAACACCTCTATTCCCTTCAAAATCCATGTTTTAAGGGCTGAGCTGAGGAGGTGAGACAAGGCCAAATGCTGAGGGGCTTCTGTTGCCACAGAGGATGTAGACTTTGTCCAGAAGGTGACATATACCTCTGGGTATTTGTGAAAAGGTGTGCATTGTCATCACAGGTAACCTGACCACAGTGTGGCCTCCAGACCAACGGCCTTCTGCTTCTATATAAGATTGCTGCCGGGGTACCCACTCCCCATCTCTTGAAGGAGCAGTGCCATAGCCTTCCCAAGTGGTTGTGGTTCCAAGCCCCCTTCTCTCTTCCTGACTTCCACCTGCATCCTGGGTGACTTCAGTGTCTGGCAGGAGGAAGCATTGGACAGTATAGGCTCTCCATTCCCGGACGCATCCCACTTCAACTGCTCCCAACCTCCCCAGCCTTGCCCCTCCCCAGAGTGGCTCCCCTGAGGAATGTCAAGGGCCTCAAAATTCTTGACCACAAACTTATTTCTTTTTTTTTTTAATTTAATTTTTTTTTTATTGAATGTTAACTATGTACATTAATGCACTTCTGGGGTACAGTGTGGGGTTTTCACATGCATTCTGAAATACTTCCATTGAACTGGTCAACACAGCCTTCATATCATTTTCTCAGTTATTGCTTTAAAACGTTCACATTCTAGAAAGATTCACCTGTACCCCTATAAGACAAACCTCAGAAGTGATCCATCCAAACCCCCTCCCTCTCCCATTCCCCCCTCCCTTCTCCCTCCCCCCTCCGCATGTTCTTAGGCTATTTGGTTATAGCTTTCATATAAAAGGTATAAATTAGTTTCATAATAGGGGTGTGTACATTGGATACTTTTTCCTCCATTTTCACTCAGAAGAACATTCTCCAGCTTCATCCATGTGAACATGAAGGACGTAAAGTCTCCATCCTTCTTAAGGCTGCATAATATTCCATGTTGTGGGAAATTTTTTTACAATTAGCACTTTGTCTTTTTAGGTTTTATTAAAGCCAAATAATTGCATAAACTTCTCAAACCATGCAGAAATTGTAAAGAGCCACCATTTCAGTATGTAAAAATGTAATGTTACCACTCGAGGATAACAAGGACAATACCTCAAAATGTTGGTTCTAATTACGTTAAAAAATTGACCTAATTTATACCACAGTCGAAAGTTTTAGTCTTTCAGCCCAGCTTTTCAGTTTTAACTTTTTATTGGCATTTTCTTTACTAGTCACTCATTTTTTTGTAACACAATTTTTGATGTCTTCTTTCTATTGAAAGATCACTTTATAGATAAATCTTCTCAAGCAAGTCTGAAACTTGTTTTCAAATGTATTTCCTAGATTGATTGATAGAATGATTGATCTTTTGTAAAGGGACAATCCTGCCACCCTTTGGGCAGGTTAAGGGTACTTCTGATGGGGCACTGCTCTCGGAGATGCAAGCATTGAATTCTGATCCAGCTCTGTCACTGTGAATATATGTCACACATGATGAGTCCGGGTACCCTTTGTTTGTTGTTTGTTTCTCACTGTTGCCCATGATAGAGTGCCATCACCTCAACATAGCTAATAGCAGCCTCGGACTCCTGGGATCCAATGATCCTCAAGCCTCGGCCTCTGGAGTAACTAGCACTGCAGGCGCCCGCCACCAGGTCTGGCTAATTTTTCCACTCTTAGTAGAGACAGGGTCTCACTTTTGTGAGCTCAGCTCAGCCCAAGCTCAGGTCTCCCCAAAGTGCTAGGATCGCAGGCAGGAGGCTCCTCACCTGCTGAGTCCAGATATCTTTATCTCAAAAAGAAGGAAAGAAAACTATTGCTCTTTAAAATGTGCAATTATTATAACACTCTTAGTTTACAACTTTGTTACTAAAAGTACATTTCATTACAATGCTATATTACAAATATTATCGTCTATTTCATCAGGGGCTTAAATCTTTGCTGTTATAGAGGTAATGGAATCTCTTTCTCTAGGAAATTATAATCCAATTAGAAGCCTTTGAGATTATGATAGAGATAGAAATAGGAAACAACCTTTATATTTGTTCTAAAAAAAAGGGAAGAAAAAATATTTATACACACTATCTGAGCGAGACCTAAATTCACATGGTACATAAACATTTTAGTCCTAAAAGAAAATGTTGTGTAGTTATTGTCACTTGAGTTTGATACTTTGTTCATGTTTTACTTCAGGGTTATAAAATCAGTGAGGCAAATTGTCAAATTCTTTATAAGAAATAGGATCCGATACTTTAAAAGATAGTTTAAGAAATTACTATTGCTATACGCGTATAACATTTGAATTAATAATAGGCATTATAAGTTATTAAAATATGCATTAGATATTTTAAGCACTTTTAAAATGATAATGTCTTTTGTATTTGATTTTACTCCTTTGCATAGCATAAATTTTACTGGCCTATTTTTATAACAGAGCATAAAATACATGGGCATATCACCTTTTATACAACACAATACTAATCTGAATCCTTAAAATTTGATGTGTCATGTACATATAGTATTGAAGAGCTTGAATACACCTTATTTTGATTTTATAATATTAATTTTTAAAACTGGACTAAAAGTTACAATTCTGTAGACAGAGGATAAGTAGATAAGTTAAAACAAAAGACAAGAGTAGATCAATTGTTTTATTATTTATTTATTTGTTTATATTGTTTGGGACTCATTGAGGGTTAAGAATTAGGTTACACTGATTGTGGATGTTAAGTAAAGTCCCTCTTGTAATTGTCTCCTCCCCCAGAGCTGTGCCGTACCCAGTGAACCCCATCCCTCATCCCCCTACCCTCCACCTTGGTAAATCAATAGTTTTTAAGCTTGTTTGTTGGAAAGATTCTCAAGGGGCATATTTTTCAAAATACAGTTTACTAGGCCCTGTCCCAGACCTGCTAAATTAGAATCTTCAGAGGAGGAGTCTAAACTTTTTGTTTTCATAAAATGTACCCACTGAAGATTATTCTCATATTAATTTATAAAACAAAACTCTAATTCAAACATAAAACCGAGCATAGGACACAATCTTAAAAGGCAAAACAAGAATAAGCATCCCTGTTCTGATACTTCTAACTTCAACAAATATCTCTGTTAGTCTAAGCCTTGATTTTCTCGAGTATAATCATTGTTGCCCCTTTTTACACTTAAGTAATGATGTAGCAGTGAGCATAAATGTTTGTAGTATCCGGTACAAAATAAGAGCTTAAATAATATCACCTGTGATTATTGCTACGCCCAACAGAATCACGTACAGAATGACTTCAATCCTTAGAAGTTATAGTTGTTTGAAAAAAATTATTTGCAATGGAAAATTTCGAAAGTTATTAAAGTTGTCAATACACTTACTTTGTGAAACAAAAGTGTGGTATACTCATGTTTTGTATTTTTATAAATCTTGGAATAAAATACAAGCCTTTTGGAAATTTTTTGCTTTCAAAGAGTTATACCACCACCTTGTGGCCAAATGACCGCAGAGCAAAAACAGCAATTGACCAGACTGTTATTAAGCGTCACGGAACCAGAAAGCGTTGATACGAATGAAGAAATGAAGGCACCGCTGTGGATATTGGCCAATAATGCAAATAAATGCATGAATGCATAAACAAGTAAAGTAATAAATACAGAAGCAAAATTGATAACTACAATTCTACATTGAGAATTTCAAATTTTTTAGAAGCAAGAAACTGTCAGGTTAATGATTTGTCAGGTGAATAAGTTGCTCTCAGGACTTAGAGAGCTGAGTGCCCCAAATTTGAGCTTTGGAAAAGCAGGATTACCAGGGAATCAAGTGGAGATGTAGCCCTTGCTGTGTCTCAGACACTCAGCATGAGTAGAACACTGGACATGTGTGTAAGTTGGTGATGTACACTGTAACATATGCGCAGGTGTGGACTTTATACAAGAATTCAAATTCTTAAAATCAATTTGTGTGTGTTTCAAACATCTCTATAGAAAAGTACTTTAGACTAATTTTACACAGAATCCAATATTTCTACCTCCCCTTTATATCATGACAATTTTCAAAATGATGGAATAATAGAACGCCAGCACAAAATTCATGAAGATTTTACACTATTTCAATTTCTCTGTTCAAAATGAATATTCAAAAATCAGCCATTTACCAGATCTGCCATTAATGTGATACACACTGAAATGAGGTGTCTGTGGGACAGCAAATTATTTCTTTCCTCACATTTCATCATTAGATTTTTCCTTATTTTTCTGACAAGTTAACCTCATTGACTGGTAGAAATTAGCTTAAAGAGCCATCAGTTATAAAATAACTAATTGTTTGCCAGCAAGCTCCTCAGCATTCTCCTGTTTTGCAATATGTGTACACCATGGAATACTATGCAGCCATAAAGAAAGATGGAGACTTTACATCCTTCATGTTCACATGGATGGAGCTGAAAAATGTTCTTTTGAGCAAAATATCACAAAATCCCAAAACCAGAGATGCTGGCGTGGATGTGGAGAAAAGGGAACACTCCTACACTGCTGGTGGGAATGTAAACTAATACATTCCTTTTGGAAAGACATCTGGAGAATACTTAGAGAACTAAAAA
>CAUYTI010072672.1:0-14303 GCA_963575145.1 Galago senegalensis
TGTGGCATTACAGCTCACAGCAACCTCCAACTCCTGGGCTCAAGCGAGTCTCTTGCCTCCGCCTCCCAAGTAGCTGGGACCACAGGCGCCCGCCACAACGCCCAGCTATTTTTTGGTTGCAGCCGTCATTGTTGTTTGGCGGGCTCAGGCTAGGGATTCGAACCCACCACCTTAGGTGTACGTGGCTGGCGCCTTAGCCAGTTGAGCTATAGGCGCCAAGCCTGTTCACATTTTTCAAATGTGAGTGCTGTCATCTCACAGATGAGACAGAGATACAGAGGTTTAGTGACTCGCTCAAGATCACGAACTTAGTAAATTACTGAGTCAAGATTCAGCTTATGAAGATTTGACTCTATAATCCTCACTTTTTTTTTGAGACAGAGCCTGAAGCTGTCCCCTTGGGTAGAATGGTGTGGCATCACAGCTCACAGCAACTTCCAACTCCTGGGCTCAAGCGAGTCTCCTGCCTCAGCCTCCCAAGTAGCTGGGACCACAGGTGCCCGCCACAATGCCCAGCTATTTTTTGGTTGCATCTGGCATTGTTCTTTGGCGGGCCCGGGCTGGATTCAAACCCGCCACCTTAGGTGTATGTGGCTGGCTCCTTAGCCATTTGAGCTGCAGGTGCCGAGCCTATAATCCTCACATTTAAGTACAACAAACACAGCGCAGCTTTAAAAGTGTCGTGTTCTCTGATGAAAGATTTGTATCCAGAACATATAATTTCTCAAAATCAATAAAAAGACAATGTAATAAAAATGGCCAAAGGACTGAAAAAAGATAAATAAGTGGCAGTAAGCACATGAAGCATACTCAGCATCATGAATCATCAGGGAAGGAACATTTAAACCACAATGGGATATTCAAGTAAAATTTAAAAAACTAGAACACCATGTATTAGAAGGGATGTGGAGAACTAAATTATTATATGTTATTGATGAGAATGTATAACAGTACAACCACTTTGGAAAAGAGTTTGTTAGTTTCTTATATAGTTACACATGTGTCTATCCTATAACCTATTAATTCCATTGCTAGGTAATTATAATATCTAAGAGAAATGAAAACATGTTTACAAAAAAACTTGTTGAAAAATGTTTTAACAGCTTTGTTCATAATAGTGAACAACTAGAAACGTTCTAAATGTCCATCAATGTGAGAAAGAATACATAATGATAATGTTTATTCCATTTGAGTACTAGAGTAAAAAAAAAAAACCAAAAAACAAAAAGAATGAACTTCTGATATAAGAAATAACATAATAATAGAGAGAAAAGTGTTAATTCTGTTTGATTCCATTTATATGAAGACCCCCAAACAGGTAAAACTAATCAATCTGTATGCTCAGCAGAAAGGGAATTTTCTGGAGTAAGGAAAAGGTTCTGTGTTTTGATTATCAGATTGGTTATACATGTGTCTTTGTTCATTTGGGCTGCTATAGCAAAATACCATAAACTAATGAGTTTATAAAAAATTTGTAAGTTGAAAAGTTCAAGAGTAAGGTGGCAGCGTATTCAGTGTTTAGTGAGGGCATGTTTCCTGGCTCTTACATGGTGCCTTTTAGCTGTGTCTTCACATGGTAGAAAGGTTGAGCTGGGTTGCTAGGATGTTTTTATAAGGCCATTACGAATGACCTCATCGTTACTCAGAAATCCATCACCTTGGGGATTAGGATTTCGACTATGAGATCTTGGGGGGACACAAACATTTGGACCATAGCAATAAGAGTATACTTTTGTCAGAGTTTGTCAATTCTGTATGTTTAAAATCGGCACATTATTTTATATAAAATTACAATGTATATAAAGTATACTTGAATAAACAGGTAAACACAATGATAATAGAAATGGCAACGGGCAACCTAAAACATGCACACACACACACTAAGATGCATAGAACTGTTACATAGAGCATCTCAGTTGTTGTTATTCATAATAACCAAGACAAGGTTAAGTTATATTTATTATGATTTTCTAACAAGTTAGCAGGGTATACTAGTTTTAGAAAATGTTCATTAGTACTTACTATATTAAATGTTTCAGAACTAAGATGCTTACAGGTCAGTTGTATACAACATTTAGTACTTTAAACATATTTTACAGATCTTATGTAAAGAGTTGGTTATCTTGGGAAGTGATCCCAAAATGGAACTGGAATATAGTCTCTTTTAGGAATAGAGTCTGTTAGAAAGAAGGTATGAAAGATTTCTATAGACCAATTTGGCTTTCAGTTAATTTAAACAGAACATTTGTCTAAGTGGTTTAGATTCCCAGTGGGTAGAAGAAATAAAACATGTGGAGTATAAACCAAGCATATTTGTCTCAGCATTTTATCTTTAATATATTTCAGAACTGTTAAGAAACTTTGAGATGCCTCAATTAAATGTGCTAAAATGTAGTAGTAATTTGTCCTGGTTATAACATTGCAGCAAAAGGACATAAATAGACAAGTCTGATGGTAACCTATGTAGTTTGACATTATTTATCCTTTACAACTTGTTCCTAGCAGTCAAATGTTCTTGAACTACTGAAGTGATGAGTTTAAATAAGAGGTCTGTAGTCTTATTTTGATGTTACTCTTCAAAACAAAGGATAATCTACAAATAGGGTAGTTTGTGGTTTTTGAACTCTTTCAAGTATGCTACTTTCTGTGGACTGTCATGGAAGTAGTAAATACTTCAGTCACCACACATTAACTAATGTCATCTTTGGTTTCTTGAATAAGACTGACAATTTTTGTTTATGGAAAAGCTAATACCTGATCTTTGCATCTATTTTAGTAATAGTTATGCACGAGTGCGAGCTGTGGTGATGACCCGAGATGACTCAAGTGGTGGATGGTTACCACTTGGAGGGAGTGGACTAAGCAGCGTCACTGTCTTCAAAGTCCCTCATCAGGAAGAGAATGGCTGTGCTGACTTTTTTATCCGTGGAGAGCGACTCAGGGACAAAATGGTAATGAATAATGTATTCCTATAACATTAGGATATTTTGTACAAAATGAATTATCTGTTTAAAATTATGATTAGTGTACTGTTATTTATGAGAATTATTTCTACCCATGAATCAGTGATTAAGTTTTTAGTTACTTTTGTGTTAAAGACACCGAAATATGACAGTTTCCTATAAGCTGGGACTGACATTAACGTATACTTGTTGGAGATGGAGTGTTGCTTTTCCATGTAGGTTGAATGCAGGAGAATTCACGAATAGTCACTTTGGTTATTAAATCAATTACATTCTGCCTTCCTTTTTCCCACATTCCCTACTCCAGAGATTGGCAGATTTAATCCATAGAACAAATTCAGGCCTGCCATCTGTTTTTATATAGCCTGTGAACTAAGAATGGATGGAAAAAATTAAAGAATAATAATTATTTTGTGAAACAGAAGAATTATATGAAGTTAATTTCAGTCATTTTACTTTAGTTTTATTGGAACATAGCCGAAGTCATTCATTCCCCCTATCAATTTACTTATTGTAGGCTCATAAAACTACTTGGTGCCCAGCCTAATTTTTAATATTATTTTCTATTCAGATGACTGTTTTCTTGCATGTATATATTTTAAAATTTCAGTCGAACCTTTGAAAATGTTAGTTATTTGATCTCTTTTAATTAATATAGAAGGTTCTTTAACCTTTGTTTCATTTGTGAGCCAAAACCCATCATATCAGAAAAGGCTGAGTTATGTTAGTGTCATTTCTGTATCAATGAAAAAGAAAACATATGCTTGGAAGCAAAATGAAAATAAAGTGCCAGAAATTTCTAAGACCCTTTAGTATACCTAGAATTCCCTTTAAATATATGTTTGTAGAACACTTTATTTTGCACCAGTGTAATTTCTTTTGGAAATATGTTTTAAGTTTCAAATAATTCTTTCATATGTGAACATTTTGAATATACCCTACTTTTAGTTTTGAATGTTGGCTTCTTGGTATTTTTTACTACTGAATCATTTCAGTAATTTAGAAAATTGCTTAACCTGCCCA
This sequence comes from Galago senegalensis, assembly GCA_963575145.1. NCBI lineage: Eukaryota > Metazoa > Chordata > Mammalia > Primates > Galagidae > Galago > Galago senegalensis. The sequence goes on from CAUYTI010072672.1 coordinate 3,987, forward strand.
TACCCCAATTTCTTCCCCAGTTAAAGGGAGCAATCCTAAATCATCTTGAAAGCCTTTCAACTCTACTGTTTTATGAGGTTATGATTAAACCCGTGTTACACATTGTATAATGTATCTCAGTTATCCACAGTGTTTTTAGTATTGTAGGAAACCCCAGTTGAAGTCAGAGTGAATATAATAAATTTGTCTCTGAACTTAAAAAAGTTTAAGTATGTAAAGGTGGTTCTGGCCTTGCTAGGATGGTGTCTGGCATATGCTAATGCTTTTTTTTTTTTTTAAGCTCTGAGACATCTAAGAAAAGGCCTGTGATGGCCTATCCCAGAGTATAATGCTTCCAGTCTCAACTAAGAATAACTGGGAAATGTTGTTAGATAAGAAGTTGTAACTTTTAGAGACTGAGTAAAAGAGTGAGGATCTAAATTTTGTTGTCTTGTAGTGAAACTTGTTTTAAATAACAATAGAAAAGTTGAAGAAAGGAGTTAAAGTATGGAGTAAGAGTTGGAGGGAAGAGCTTGCTAAAAGTATAACAAGGAACAGATGGCCTAGATATGAAATAATTTTAAAAAATTAGTGAAACAGAATATTCCATATAATGAAGATGAACAGTTTACTTCAGGATAATAAGGGACCAAATATGTATAACTAGGAGTGAGGCTGATCAGAAATAGCTCAGTTTGATGGATTAGGTGATCATTCAGAGTATGACTTTAACATAAAGCCAGAGGAAATAATGTGGAATTCAAACACAACACAAATTCATTACTTATAATAGGGCTTAAACTAGGTCTAGGGTGGAGAATTATGGTAAACTAACAAGAAAATAGATTATTCTGCTGGAAGTACTGACTACGAATCAGAACACCTGTTATTTCACCTAACTTTTTCTCCTTAAGGAACCTTGTTATCTGTGCAACAGGGATCGTGCCTTAGTGTAGGCATGTTGAAAAAAATCCTTTCAGTTGGAGAGTTGCCATCTTTTTTAGAGGAGTTAGCTACAGTAAAACATTCTAGGTTATGGAGACTTGTATGATCAAAGGCAGAGACAATTACTCATGGCTACAGATTAAAATAGCAAAGTCTTAAGGAGTCCCAAAACAACTGGTTCTGAAGAGCTCAGTAGTAGAATTGAACTACACATCCTTTCTTTTTTCATTATTACTGCATTTGGGGGATTATTAATGTTCATTTATATATATATATCTATAGATAGATAGATTGATAGATTGGTTGGCTTTATATTAATCAGTTTTTTCTGGGTTCTAGTTACTCGATTTTTTTTTAAAGAAGTACTCTCTGGTGACTGAGTCTGAATCTATAAGGTCCCTGCTAAATTAATGATAGCTTACTTTTAAAAGCCTTCTCATTGAATAAACAGTGCATTTTAGTAGTCGTTCCTATGTAATGATTGTATAAAAGATAATGAGCTAAAACCTGTTTTGTATCTGTTTTGCCTATCAGTCATGTCTTTGAATCCACTACCCTACATGAATTCTAAAATTAAGATTCTTGTTCCTCATACTCCATGCATAAAACCTGTACCCTTTAAGATTAAATAGTAAGAAGGAGAGCATATGGCCACTTGTGGGGTTAATAAAGAAGTATTAGATAATATCCTAAAAGCGTTTAAGTTAGGATACTGGTAACTATTGAAGAAGGAGTTTGTCTTTTCTCAATAATAATCTTCCTGGGCAGAGAATGTTCCAGCCTTTGATTTATAATTACTTATACTTAAAATAGGTCTTCTTATACTTCCCAAAGGTTATACTAACTACCCTTATAGGAAAGGGGGCACAAATAAAGAGAAGGCTGCCAGGACTTTTTCAAGAAGACATTATTTTGTGTAATTGAACCAATATTCATTCATTTTATTCATTCATTCACTCATTTAAAGTGATTAAATAAGATTATTTCCTGTGATGCTTACTTAAAACTTATTTTCCTTTATGAAATTCTTAAAAAAGCAGATTTTATTTTCTGTGTTATCATTTTGATATTCTAACTTAGAGCTTTTCAACCTGTGTGCACAAATTGTTAAAGTAGCTGTAACCTCCAGACCTTCTGCCTTGTAATGTTACTTTTCTTTGAGTACCTAAGGAGAAAAGAGTTGGAAAGCACTGCTCTACCTAATTAGCTTTCATGCTTTTTGATGATAGAAAAAAATTTGAAAGAAACACCAGGCTTTGGTGTTATAGCCTAAAAATATGAAAGTACTACCTTTCTTGTAGACATTTGGGGCAGAAATTGTCTTTATCAAGAACAGATTCTTCTGGCTCAGCACCTGTGGCTCAAGTGGCTAAGGTGCCAGCCACATACACCTAAGGTGGTGGGTTCAAATCCAGCCCGGGACCGCCAAACAACAATGACGGCTGCAACCAAAAAATAGCTGGGCGTTGTGGCAGGCGCTTGTGGTCCCAGCTACTTGGGAGGCTGAGGCAGGAGACTCGCTCAACTCCAGGAGTTGGAGGTTGCTGTGCGCTGTGATGCTATGGTACTCTACCTAGGGGGACAGCTTGAGGCTCTGTCTCAAAAAAAAAAAAAAAATTCTTCAAGCATCTTTACTGATGTGTATTAGCTATAGCCTTTATTTTATTCTAAATTTTCATAGCCTTGATTCAGCTGTTGATTTATGTAGGTAATTTTTACATAAAGCTCCACATTTCCTTTCCCATAGTACAGGAACTTTCTCTTTTAAATTAGTTTTTATTACATATAGTAGTTCTTCTCTCTACAAAGGACACTATTTTATAGCTCTTTTATCAAAATAGATTGTTATGTGACCAATTGTAGCTGAATTGTGTTATATAAATTCAAAACACTGAACTATACACCTTTAGATTCTTCAGAAGTACCTGAACTGTTCTTAGTTCCCTTAGAAGTAATTTTTCTGTCACCATATATATAAGTCCCATTATCGATTCTGTGTCAATAGAAACAAAATTTTTGCTGAAATATCTAATCACAGTTTTAATTGCTGTGGGGATCTAAAATTGCTCATTAAAAAGTTTAGATAGTGGTGGCACCCATAGCTCAGTGGGTGGGGCGCTGGCCACATAGAGCAATGACATACAACCGGGGCCAGCTAAACAGCAGTGACAACTGCAACAAAAAAATACCAGGGCATTGTGGCAGTCGCCTGTAGTCCCAGCTATTGGGGAGGCTGAGGCAAGAGAATCTCTTAAGTCCAAGAGTTTGAGGTTGCTGTGAGCTGTGATGCAATGGCATTCTACCAAGGGCAACATAACAAGACTCTTTCTCCAAAAAAAAAAGTTTATATAGTGGACAAAAAAATAGCGTAAATTTGCTAAAGTTATACTTTTTAAAGCATATTATGTGCTAAGATGATAAAAGATGGAATGGGTTAAGTATAACATCAGCAGTCGTCTGATTTCTGAATGTATTTATGTTCATTCTTTTTTTATGAGGTTTTTGTTTCTACTCCTTATCTTAAACATTGTTATTGTTATTAAATTTTAAGCCTTTTTAATTTTGTGAAGGCAAAAAAATGGAATCCTAATAATCATGATGATATAAAAAAATAAAATAAAAAAGAAATATACAGTAGGAATCTTTCAAAACACCTGAATTACTGAAGATGCTCGGTGGAAACAAGAAAATGCAAGGTCAAAAAAAACTACCTTTAGAAAAGAGCGACAAAGGTAATATTGTAATTAAAAGCAGGAAATAGTTCTAGGTTAGGAAGTTGCCAAAGAGACTAAGGCAGGGGCCCTCAGACTTTTTAAACAGGGAGCTGGTTCACTATCTCTCAGACGATTGGAGGGCCAGCTGGGCCAGCTGCGGCTCCGTGTCGAGTCGGCTGCTGAGCAGGACAGGCAGCAGCAGCAGAAACACCCGGCGGGCCGGATAAATATCAGGCGGGCCACAGGTGTGGCCCATGGGCCATAGTTTGAGGACGCCTGGACTAAGGAATCATTTTTAGGATTAAGAAGTAATTAGGTTATAGATAAAATTTTTCTGTAGAAATTAAGGTGCCTTTAAGATAATGAGTCTATTGTTTAAAAGGAACACATTTCTTTCGGTGTCTTTCCAGTTGTTGGAGCCTAAACCAGAATTGGAATATTTGTTTTCTAGTTAGACAATAAAGTAGTTATAATGTATCAGTAGCTTTATTTGAAATGAGACTTACCTCCTTTCCATCAAGGGGAAATCTTGAAAGATCAGGGAAACGTCTTTCTGTCATGGGTTGAACTTTATAAAAGTACAGAACAAAAATTTCCTGCTAAGCTTTTCTCTGTGACACTGAATTATTCCATTGCGAAACCTCAGTTCTTCTGTAGAAATGCTCCTCCACTAAAAAGTAATTGCCTTAACTAGTTTTTCCTTAGGAGTCAGCCTTCGTAGCAGTTTTGTCTCTTAAAAGATACAAGGTTCTTAAAAAATACATTTATTAGGTTCTATCTACCATAATACCACAGAGTTAAGAGTGGAGATGATACAGCGTTTTTATTGTTACTTACTGCCCTTACAAGTTATTACTCTATCACCCATGTACGTAAGTCCCATTGTTGATTCTATGTCCCATTCATGTCACCATCCTCTAGCTTTTATTTTCATCTGCTGACCTTAGAGTTCCTTCCCATAGCCAGCTTTTCCACATCTGAGCCTCATCATCATTTTTGGCCACTTTTCTTTGCAGTCTTGACCTTGTGTTCTTCATTTCAGCAAGCTACTTTCTTGGATCTGGTTGTTACCCAGAACTATTCCATTTGAGGAATTTTATATTTCCTGTCATTTCTTTTTTATTCTCCTTGTACTGCTCTACAATTTCATGTCTTTTACTTTTTGACTCCAATTTTATCCTCATTTCTCTAGGTACCTCTGGCTTCAGTATCTTTATCATTTTCTTTTTTAATTCAATCTAAATTTTTCCTGTCAGTCTCTTAAAGCACTCTTTCATCCATATTTCAGTAGGCAGTATTTCTACTGAACTTCATTGAATCCTACATTCCCTTTTAGTGCTTCCTTTTTAAAGATGAGGTTTTCATTTATTCATGCAGCAAATATTGGTGAGCAGCTACTGTGTGCTAGAGACTATTCTAGGCACTGAGATAGATATATGAACAAAGATAGAAATCTCAGTTCTTAAGGGAATGTATGTTAAGGGATAAATAAATTAAGTAAAATAAATAATGTACTAGACAGGGCTAACGGTAAAAAACAAATTAGGGTAGAGGAATATATTTTTGTGGGGGCGGGGGGAGAGTTTTGTTGAAATACATGTAGGGTGGCCCAGGCAGACATTACCAAGAAACACAGGTAACATTTGTGTAAAAATGCTTTATGTTATGAATAAGGCATTGTATTTTAGTTTGTATGTTCAGATCTGAGTATTCTTAAAGTAGAATGAATTTTTCTTCTTGGTTCAGTTCTTAATGCTACATTATATAAGATCTTGAACTTTTTGATTTGGTGAATTGTATCAAAATGTGCATTAATGATAGTCGTAAACCCCAAATTGCCAGTGATTCCTTCATTTATTCAAAAAGACCTTTATTTTCACCCCTCCCCAGCACCAACTCTAGCTTTGACTTTACACACCTTTATTTTTTATTCTCTTTCATTCTTTTGATCTTTACCATCCTGTATCTGGCCCTTATGTCCTTTGTCTTTATCTTTTTCTCAAGGGCAGTCATTTCTATCTGTTGGCTTATTGAGTTCTTCCTGGTTCATCAGAAGCAACGTGCATTGAGCTTCATTAAATTCTCTCTTCTCTTGTACATTCATAAATATGGAACTGTCAAGAATTGGATATGAGGAGTTTATGTCAAGTAGAGAATTTAGATAGACATCTCTTTAGTCCTCAGGAAACAATAATGGCAGGGAAGAGTTTTTATGGTCATAAGTAAGTCACAGAAAAATAGGAAAATTGGGTTAAAGAAAGTACTTTAGGCAAAGCATTTTATAAAGAATTGGAGTTAGGAGAAATGCTGTTAATAACATCCACCTTGAGCTACAAGGGCCGAGCCTGTTAAATATTTTTGTGTCACTTGATATGATCGCATCTTCAGCCCATGATAGATTACATTGATTTTTGAACCAGCCTTGTATATCTGCAATAAGTCCCAATTAGTCATGGTGTCTAATTTTTTGTATATTGTTGGATTTGATTTGCTGATGTTATGTTGAATTTTGCATTTAAATTCATGAGAGATTCTGGTCTGAAAGATTTTTATCTTTTTGTTCCGTCTTTGTCTAATACTGGTATCAAGGTTATACTGGCTTCATTAAAATAAGTTGGGAAGTGTTACTATTTTTTTTCCTGGAAGAGATTTTGTAAAATTGGTGTACGTTTCTCTTTATATGGTATAGTATTCCAGTGAAACTATTTCAGTGTGGAGATCTTTCCAGAAGATTTAAAATTACAAATTCAGTTTCTTTGTTACAGGACTGTTTGGGTTATTGATTTCATCTTGGTTCAGGTTTGATACTGTTGTGATTTGGGATCCTTTTCTCCCAAGTTGTCTAATTTATGAGCATAACTTAGGAACTCAGTTATTTTTAAAAGCTACAGGATGTTTAGAAATATTTTGTTTCCTTCCTGTAACCGGTGATTTGTGTCTTTACACATTGAATTTGTCTTGGTAGAGATAAGTTAATTATATTGATTTTTTTTTAATGCAAGTTTTTGTTTCACTAATTTTTCTCATTTACTATTTTCATTGATTCCTTTTATTTGTTTTCCCTCTGCTTGCTTTGGGCTTATTTTGTTCCTCTTTTTCTTGTTCCTTGAGGTAGGAACTTCACACTGATTTTGAGACCTTTCATCCTTTTAAATGTCCAAAGACTTGAAAAGGTTTCATTTCATTGCAGTATAAAGTTTTCACTTTATAAAGTTTAATCTTATTTACTAAATTATTCATATCTTACATTTCTTTTGTTGGTTAACTTTAACTCTCAATAGCTGAAGATCTCCAACTATTGTTATGTTTTCAGATACTTTCTGTTTCTAAATCAGTGGTTCTCAACCTTCCTAATGCTGCGATGTATTTTCATTGTTACAAAGGGGTCGCAGCCAGCAGGTTGAGAAACCACTATTCTAAATGTTTATGTTATAGAGGCATTGCAGTATAAATTGGTTTATGGAGATATGTGGCTGTTAAATCCTTACATTACTGAGATTGATTCATCAAAATTATGTGGGGCTCTCTCCAAATTATGGAGACTTAATTGAGGGAGAATAGAGTTGTTTTAAAGTTATTTAATTTTATTCTGGAAGTTCACATATCTAGCAGTCTGTGGGGACTTGGGAAAGAGCTGATTTGAGAAGCAGGAAATTATTACCTTTGCCCAATTAAAAATTGTTCTTTAGTGTGCCTGCCAGAAATTAGAACTGCATCCTAATAGGAGTCTGTTTTGACAGTTCCCTCCTCTTATTGCTGGCAGTAATCCCCTTCAGTCTCTCAAGAGGTGGTGACATGGTACTTTGGTCACTAGTACTTGATGTATTTCCCAGAGGGAATGGTAGAATCCCAGTGTATCTCACCTCCCATGACCCCATCCCTTTCATTTCTTGCTTTTTACTTATTCAATTTCTTTAATGTTACAGGTCTCTAGTGGTTTTCTTTTTTGCTTTTCAGTTAGTTTTGGTAAGTTTTAGTTTTTAAGGAAATTGGCTATTTGACATGTATTTGGGATCATAAAAACTTTTTGCTGTACTCTTTATTACTTTTTATATTTTTGCTATGCCTTCAGTTTTGTCCTTTTTTTTCATTCTTAACATAGTTTATTTGTACTTCTGCTTTTTTGTTGTTGGTCATCACTTTCACTGGTCTTTCCAAAGAATTTACTTTTGACAGATACTCCCAAAAACTTTTGTGCACCTTTTACCCAATTTTTTTAAAGTTTGTCTCATTGATTTTCTCCTTCCCCCAGTGCACACAGACTCTCACACTCACACTCTGTTACTTTTTCAGAACTCTTTAAATATATCAGTATCCTCTGAACAAGGAAAGATATTCTCTTGTGAAATCAGAGTTAATATGTTTAGGAAACAACATAAATACAATATTTTAACATAATAGTCCACATGCCAGTCTTGACAACTAGCCTAATAAAATATTAAAAGAGTACTGGCCAGTTATTTTGTAGAATGTTTCTCAGTTTGGATTTGTCTAATGAGTCCCTGTGATTAGATTTGTTACACATCCTTGCCCAGAATATATATAACATCCTGTAACTAGGAAGTAAAAGAGTACTCAAATAAAAGGTAGAATCATGTTGAAAGTCCTCTAAGAGTCAGCATGAAGGAGATCCCTCTGGTTAATTAAATTAGGATAATTCTAATGCATTGACTAAAACAGTAATCCATGTTATCCATATTCTAACTGACAAATAAAGGTAATTCATACCAATAGTAATTCATACGCTTTTATTTCTTAATCCTTTCTTTTGGTTTATTATGTTCACTTTTAGGTTTTTTTTTTTTTTTTGAGACAGTTTCATTTATTAACCCTTGGTAGAGTGCTGTGGCGTCACAGCTCACAGCAAACTCCAACTCCTTGGGCTTAGGTGATTCTCTTGCCTCAGCCTCCCAAGTAACTAGGACTACAGGCACCTGCTACAATGCCTGAGTATTTTTTAGTTGCAGTTTGACCAGGGCTGGGTTTGAACCTGCCACCCTTGGTATATAGGGCTCTTGCCTTACCCACTGAGCCACAGGCACTGCCCTTTGTGGGGGGGGGGGTGTGTGACAGAATCTGACTTTGTCATCCTCTGGTAGAATGCCATGGCGTCATAGCTAAGAGCAATGTCAAACTCTTGGTCTCAAGCCATCCTCCTGCCTCAGCCTTCCAACTAGCTGGGACTACAGATGCCCACCACAATGCCTGGCTGTTTTTTAGAGACGGATCTCGCTATTGCTCAGGCTGGTCTTGAACTCCTGATCTCAGGCAATCCACCCACCTCAGCCTCCCCAGAGTGCTAGGATTATAGGCATGAGCTACCATGCCCAGCACACTTTTAATTTTTTAAGGTGAACATTGAGTTTGTTTTCAGATCTTTATTTCCACTCTAAGCATTTTAGACTACAGATTTCCTTTTTAAATTCTGGCTTAGTTATACCACATAAATTTTTATATGTAGCATTTCATTATCTTTTGATTTTCAGGGTTTTCTAATTCTCATTTTTTTTTTTTGATTCATTAGTCATTGAGCAGTAAGTACAATTTTTTTCAATGAATATTTAAAGCAGTTAAATTTTTATTGTATTGTATTTTTATTTAGCCTTATTAGAGAATATAGTGTATGTGTTAACAATTCTTATATATTTGTCAAAATATATTTTATGTTGTGGGTAAATGAATAATTTATTTAAATATTCCATGTATTTATCAGGCATTTCATGCAATTGTATGTGTATGTCCCATAGGTCTAACTTTCTGATACTGGTATTTAAATCTGCTTAGCCTTTACTAATTTTGTATCTATTTCATCTATCAATTATTTGTTAGCTTTTTCTTGTGATTCTTTTATTTTTGCTTAATAAGGATCTGTGGATGTATTAAGTGGACTTTATTTTTTAGATGTTCTTGCTTAAGAGTCTATTTTATCACTGTCAGCATCCTCTACCTTTTAGTAATTTCAGGCTAATTTCTAGGTGCATACTTTTCCCTTTTCATGTAGTCATGTATCTTGGACTCCAGTTTATTTGTCAACTTATATGTTTATTCTAATTTTTATTATCTGCATATGTATATACTTTTAACTCATATCTATTCATGTACTTGTATTCATGTTCCTCGTATCTATTCAGGAGGAAAAAAATAGGAGTGGGGACTTACTGGAATTTGGAAACTATAGATACTGGTATTCCAGTTATTGACCTATCAAGAGTAAAAATAAAAGTATGTGTGTGTACACATCTATCAAATATGTGATGCCTTTTGTAATAACTATTTAGTAATGCAAAAATCACGTGTATTAAAATAATGTGCTATAAATGGGAAAAGGTAATACATTTTTCTCCTTTCCTTCCTCCTTTTCCCCTTTCCCCCTCCATTTTTGTGGTAGCTGGCTGAACTACTCTTTTGCAAGAATCACTGCCCTTTTTACTACTATTACTTTTTTTTTTATGGTTCTCTCTTTTTTTTTATTAGATCATAATTGTGTACATTAATTCTCTCACAGGATACAGTGTGTTACTTCTATATGCAGTTTGGAAAACTCTCATCCAGGTGGCGAACATAGCCATCATGTCTTTCTCATAATTGTTATGCTAAGACATTTATATTCAACCTTTAGACAAATTCACCTGTACCCAAATAGAATAAACTATAGGCATGATCCCCACAATATCATTCT
>CAUYTI010072676.1:0-20685 GCA_963575145.1 Galago senegalensis
AGAGTGCCGTGGCATTACAGCTCACAGCAACCTCCAACTCCTGGGCTCAAGAGAGTCTCTTGCCTCCGCCTCCCAAGTAGCTGGGACTACAGGCGCCCGCCACAACGCCTGGCTATTTTTTGGTTGCAGCCGTCATTGTTGCTTGGCCGGTCCAGGCTGGGGATTCGAACCCGCCACCTTAGGTGTACGTGGCTGGCGCCTTAGCTGGTTGAGCTATAGGCGCCGAGCCGCTCAGGCTGGTCTTTAACTTCTGAGCTCATTTAACTCCTGAACTCAATTGATCTTCCCACCTCAATTTCCCAGAGTGCTAGTGTTAAAGAATTATAAAAAAAATTTGGGCCAGGTGTGGGAGCTCATGCCTATAATCCCAGCATACTGGGAGGTCAAGGAGGAAGGATTGCTTAAAGGCAGTGGTTCTCAGCCTTCCTAATGCCGTGATGTATTTTCATTGTTAGAAAGGGGTTGCGACCCACAGGTTGAGAACCCCTGGCTTAAGGTCAGAACTCCTGGCTTAACCCCTGTATGAAATCAGTCTTGGGAATATACCATAGCAAACTCTCTATGTCTTTAAAAAAACTGAAAAAAATTAGCTGAACATGGTGGCTCTCACCTGTAGTCCCAGCGACTTAGGAGGCTGAGGGAGGAGGATTTCTTGAGCGCAGGAGTCCAGGAGTTTAAAACCACTCTGGGCAACATAAGGAGACACCATCTTAAAAAAACAAACAAACAGTATTCCATCATATGAATTTTGGAGGTACACAGTCATAACTGTTTTCCAAAATGGGTGTAACAATTTGTACTGTTGGCAGTGTATGAGAGTCCCAGTTGCTTCAGATCAGCACCAACACTTAGTATCTCACTCTTAGTTTTATTTTTTTATTATTTATTTATTTATTTTGAGACAGAGCCTCAAGCTATCACCCTGGGTTGAGTGCCATGGCATCACAGCTCACAGCAACCTCTAAGTCCTGTGATTTTCCTGCCTCCGCCTCCCAATTAGCTGAGACTGCAGACGCCCACCACAATTCCCGCCTATTTTTTGGTTGTAGCCGTCATTGTTGTTTGGCGGGCCCGGGCTGGATTTAAACCCACCAGCTCAGGTGTATGTGGCTGGCGTCTTAGCTGCTTGAGCCACAGGTGCTGAGCCTCACTCTTAGTTTTAAATATTTGATATCTCATTGTGTTTCTAATTACTTCCCTGATAACAAATAAAATCGATCACCTTTTCATAGGCTTATTGGCATTTCCACACCTTCATCTATGAATTGCCTGTTCCAGTTTTTGCTCATTTTTCTAGTGAATTGCCAACCTTTATTACTGTTTTATAAGCATTCTTTTATATTTCAGATTTAAACCTGTTGTTACTTATACACATTGTTAGTGTCTTCTCTGCTTAACCTTTCGTTTTTTTCATGGTGCCTTTTCTTTCTTTCTTTTTTTTTGTCTCACTTTGTTACTCTTGGTAGAGTGCTGTGGCATCATAGTTCATAGCAACCACAAACTCTTGGGCTCAAGTGATCCTCTTGTCTCATCCTCCCAAGTAACTGGGACTACAGGTGCCTGCCACAATGTCTGGCTATTTTTAGAGAGCATGTCGCTCTGCCTCAGGCTGGTCTTGAACTCCTGAGCTCAAGGGATCCACCTGCCTTGGCCTCCTAGAGTACTAGGATTACAGATGTAGCCACCACACCTGGCCCTTCATGGTGCCTTTTAATAACCAGGATTTCTTAATTTTAGTTTAGAAACATTCACAATCCTTCTTTAGTTTGGTACTTTGGATGTCTTGCTGAAACTGTTTCCTGTATCCCAAGGTTGTAAAGTGTTCTATATTGTTTTCTAAAAGCTGTGTTGTTTGAATAGCTACTTAGGTTTATAATGTATTTCAGATCATAATTATTTCAGATCATTCTCCCTATTATTGAACATGTAGGCTGTCTTTGATTTTTTCTCTCTCTCTCTTTTTTTTTTTTTTTTTTTGTGGCAGAGTCTCACTCTGTCACCCTGGTAGAGTGCTGTTGCATCATAGCTCACAGCAACCTCAAACTCCTGGGTTCAAGTGATTCCCTTGTCTCAGCCTTCCGAGTAGCTGGGACTATAGGTACCAACCACAATGCCTGGCTAGTTTTTCCATTTTCAGTAGAGACACAGTCTCTACTGAACTGGCAAACTTGTTCTTGCTCAGGCTGGTCTCAAATTCCTTAGCTCAGGCAATCTACCCACCTGGCCCCCAGAGTGTTAGAATTCTAGGTGTGAGCCACTGTGCCCAGCCTTGTGTCTCTGATGTTTTTAAATCATTGTATGTGATTAAACTCCCATCACTGTTTTCTGTCTCACTTAGTTCCTCTGTGCCAGGAAAAGGAAATGGAAGGTGAAATGAAGGCGCAGGAACTTCCAGCCTGGCCCTCAAATGTTCCATCTCTTTCTTAAATCTCAGACTGAGTTTCCCAGCACCTGCCTGACATTCCTTTTTAAATCATCTGCCATCATCACCACTTTGAGAGGAGGCTGCTACAGCAAAAAGGTAGAAGACACAGGTTGGGACCAAACTGGTCTCCTAGGCGTTTGACCTTGACAGGAAAAGGGTCTGAATTTGTCTGCCTTGTTCAGCTCGTGTGCAGAACAAGGCACAAAGTCCTGCATGTCCGGACTGCCCGCCTGGTGCCCTTTCCCCTGACTCACCATCAGTCAGCAGCCAGACCAAGGTCCTGGCTCTCTTACATCCTGGAATGTTGCAGGGGCTGTTTCCTGGAGTGATTCACAAACAGTAAGAGTGTTTCAGTCTGACATGGAGCCTGACCTGGGAGCCTGCGGGGTATTCTCTGCCAAGAAGCTTCCTCAGGCCTCCTGGTCCTGAGATCCCTGCCTTTCTGAGCTGACAGCATCTCTCACTCAGGGCGCTCATACCTCCTTGCTGTTATTTTCACCTGTGGTGCTGTTTCTCCAACTATGAGCAGCTCCAAGTCTGGAACCTGCATGTGTGGACTCTTTGCCTGGCCCTGACCCAGGTGCTAGACATTGACCACCCTCAGCAATAGTGAGATTGAGCTATCGGACAGTGTTTGTGGAGGACTGTGTGGTTAGGATCACATCTGGAGGAAGCCTTCCAAAATGGGCCACAGAGACCACCTCTGGCCTGGCCACTGGCTGACCACTGTCACAAGGAGTGACAGAAAAAACTGGCAAACTCCTCCATGAACCTGCATTGAGCCCATTTTCAAAACCCAAGCCTGTTCGACTGGCAAAGGCTCCAGTGTTTTCTGAAGCAGCTCCACCCAAAGACCATGCTAACTGCAATGGGGAAGCTAATCCCCCTAAGAAGATCCATCTGTGTGCTCTGGGTTTAGAATCTAAAGAGAACAACAGCTGGTAAGTGCCAGGAGCTGGGAGCAGGTTCTGAGCTGAGCCAGAGTCAGGAAACCTGAGCTCAGGCCTGGCTCAGCCACAGTGTGCCCCGTGATACTGGGCCTTTGACGCTGGACCTTGTGGTGACTTCACCCCTCTGAGCCTGTGCCCTTATATGCCCAGCAAGGGGCAGCCCTGCCCAGCCACCTACATAGAGCTGGTGTCAAGAGAAATGACACAGTATGTATAAAAGTACTTTGAGAAGCTTAAAGTGCTATAATAATGACATGAAGAGTTATTAGAAAGAAAAGCCCTGAGAGATGAAAGGAGCAGGCCTCTAACACTCGTCAAGGTAATTTACTCGGCAGTAGGAACAATCCCTTGTTTGTTCAGTCCTTGATCATTTACAAGGAGTTTCTAGGTTCTTTATCTCATCTGAGCTTCACAGTAACCACAGTGAGGTAGGCAGGGCAGGGATTGTCCTTCTTGGCCACTGAACAGGTGAGGAAATGGAGGCTCAGAGATGGTGCATGATTCTCTCATGATCCTAGGTCACAGAGCTGTGACTAAAACCCCCTTTGTATAATTCTTCATGCTCCTTATGATGGATCCATTATGGTGCTACCTCTGTCTCATTTGCTGCAACCCTGTGGGGCAATTTCCCACAGATATGTTGTGGGCCCCAGGACCCCAGTAAGGCTGGAATGACAGGTGGGGGGTGAGGGAGTGTGGTTATCTGAGGAGCAACAGGAAATTATTAAAAGCTTTTAAGCAAAGAAATAATATGATCAGGGCTATGTATTTTTTAAAATGCTATCCTCCACCTGTTCCTTTTTTACTCCTTCTTCCTTTCTCCTTTTCCCCTCTACTTCTCTTTATTCTTTATTTATGTTACATAATTTCATAGGAAAGTGGAAAAAAGGAAGATTCTGGGAATGCTGGACAATCAGCCAGCTGGAGCCCTGACTGTGGGCTCCTTACGCTGTAGGGCCCAGTGTCCTGCCCAGAATCCAGGATCCTACCCACAGATGCTCCTCTCTGGGGGCAGATCTGGGTACAGCATGCTCCAAAGCAAGGCCAGGGCTTAGTAAAGGGGCACGAGGTGGCAGGCATGTGCCTGGGGCTGCTGGCATCTAGGAAGGCTGGCACTGGGCCCCGGGCCCTCCCTCACCCTCTGGGAAGGGCCTTGCCTCAAGAACTGCCTGAAGTGGCCCAGAACATGAGCTCCTGGCAGTGTGCCCTTCTCTGCTGGGTGCTTGCCACTCAGAGTTACATGCTCCTTGGGCCACCAGCAAATGGCCAGGCAGTTGATGAGCACATCCTGGGGTGCCCCCACCAGGCTGTCTGTCCCCTTCTTCCGCCCCAGCTTCCTTCTGCTACTGGCCTGGCTTCCTTCCCGTTTGTCTGTATCCCACACAGATCGCATGCCTGACAGCTGGGTCCCAAGTCCAAGGCTGAGGGGATGATGTCGACATGTGCCTGCCTGCATGTGTGCGCATCTGCACAGGTGTGCGTGAGCACCTATGCATGACAATGTGGTGTCTTGAGGGAGAAGCATGCATGGCCTTTACAGAGAACCTCTGCCTTGCTGAACTTGTGCAATATTGTATCCCCAGCATAAGTAAAGTAGTTGGCACCTAACAAATACTTGTTGATATAAACGAATGAATGAACACCAAAGGAATGAGAAAAGATTAGAACTGAAGAGTATCTGTTGTCTGGGTACTGCAACGAGAAAGTCCTGGAGACCTTGCTAGCCTGTCTAGCAAAGGGGGAGTGTCAGGGGGGTAGGCCTGGTGCTGAGGGCAGAGTGGGGAGGAGGTAAGTCAGGGAACACTGGCACCTTTGAAGGAGTTTGGAGGGAGGAAAAGGAGCCTTGGGGGAGGAGAGGAAGAAGGAGGCAGACAGAGTGGGTCAGCCTATTGGAGCCTGAAAGGAAGAGTCCCATAGACAATGTCACTGGCAGACAAAGCCTTCTCTACCCTCATCCACTCCAGGACTGCTCTTTCTCAGACCTTGACATTGTGCTTCTCCATCTCAAACTAAAATCAGTCTCTCTCATTCTTTATTCTTTTCCTTTAGAGATGGGGGTCTTGCTCACCTCGGCCTCCTAGAGCGTTACAGAGGGAGGAGCTCTGCTTTTTACTTTCCAGCTCCCTGCCTTGAGCTAGCTTGAGTGGGCTCCTGTTCCTTCCAACCAGATGATACTTCAGGCCTCAGGTTGGACATTCCCACTAGAGCAAATTAAAAATGTAGCTACAGCTCACTTTGATACCTCTAACTGGGTCACTCTCAGTCACCCTGTCTCTGTCATCATCCCACATTTGGAGCTGCATTTCATGTGTTACCCGCATTCCCCTCGAAGTGCCTCTTATCTTCCCACTCCCTCTTTCCCTTCCTATTCCTTCCTTGGCCTAAGTCCCATTTCAGCCCCAGCTTCCTTTCTGCTTCTCCATCCCATTCTGCAGGACACCACCACCCCATTATTTCTTTCCCTTTTCATTTTCAAGAATTATGAATTACATCATGTATTTATTCAGAAGAGCATACAAAACATATAAGCATGACATAAAATGAGTATGTGGGGAGGGGCTGTACTTACTTCCCATGTTAAGAAACAAAATATGCTTGGTGCCTGTGGCTCAAGTGGCTAAGGCACCAGCCACATAGAACTGGCGGGTTCAAATCCAGGCCAGGCCTGCCAAACAACAATGACAACTACAACCAAAAAATAGTCGGGTGTTGTGGCAGGTGTCTGTCATCCCAGCTACTTGGGAGGCTGAGGCAAGAGAATCGCTTAAGCCCAGGAGTTTGAGGTTGCTGTGAGCTATGATGCCATAGCACTCTACCCAGGGGGACAGCTTGAGGCTCTGTCTCAAAAAAAAGGGCAGTGACTGTGACTTAAGGAGTAGGGCACTGGCCCCATATGCTGGAGGTGGCAGGTTCAAACCCAGCCCCAGCCAAAAACTGCAAAAAAAAAAAAAGAAAGAAAAAAAATACTAGCCAGGTTCAGTAGCTCACACATGTAACCCTAGCACTTTTGAGGCTAAGGCAGGAGGCTTGCTTGAGCCTGGGAGTTTGAGAGCAGCCTGGGCAACATAGCCAGACTCCCTCTACAAAACATATTTACGAACAATTTAAAAATACACGTATCTGTGTGTGGTAGCATGTACCTGTAGTCTCAGCCACTTGGGAGGCTGAGGCAGGCAGATCATTTGAGCCCAGGAGTTTGAGGTTGCTGTGAGCTATGATGATGCCACTGCACTCCAGCCTGGACGACAGAGTGAGATTGTGTTTCAAACAAAAATGAAACAAAAACAAAACATAGAGTATTGCCAGTACCCATGATTTTTTTTTTTTTTTGAGATAGAGTCTCACCTTGTCACCCTTAGGTGACAGGTCATAGCTCACAGCAACCTCAAATTCTTTGGCTCAAGTAATTCTCTTGCCTCAGCCTCTGGAGCAGAGTAGCTGGGACTATAAGCACCTGCCACAACGCCCAGCTATTTTTTTTTTTCTAGAGATAAGGTCTCACTTTGAATCAGACTAGTCTCGAACCTGTGAGTTCAGGTAATCCACCCACTTCAGCCTAGGATTATAGGCATAAGCCATCATGCCTGGCCTCCCATGACCTTCTTTAAATGCCTCTTGCAAATTGTTTGAGAAGTTTCTAAGACTCCAATTTTCCCAGCATATTTTTCAGTAGGGCCCCAGCAGACTGGCCTCATGGTCCTCCACTCTGCCTTCACTCTGGCCATTCACTTGGTCTAGGAGCACAAGATCAGAAACATAAAACCTATGATCTGGTCCCCTGGCTGTCATTTATTAGCTGTCTGCACTTAAATAGGTTTCTTAAGCTCTCTGAATTAGTCAAGTCCCTTTTGATAACAAGTAACAGAAACCACATTGAAAATGGCTTAAGTGAAGAAGAAAATGTAATGACTCACCTCAGAAAAATCTGGGGATAAGTCTACCCTCAGTCACAGCTAGATCTAGGGGCCCAAACAATCTCCCAAGCAGACAATCTCTTGGCTCTGCTTTCCTCTGTGTTGGTTTTATTTTCATCCCAGATTGTTTGGCAAAGGCGCTCGATGTGAATCTCCTTGGCCTGGTTGGGTCACACGTCCATCTCTGGACTCCTGGCCAATGGTAAGCCAGGCCTGGTTATGCCCACCTGGAGTCTGGGTGGAGTCCCTGATTGACCTGAGAGTGAAGAGTAGGAAACCAGGGTTCCAATTGCAGAAGAAGTGGAAAAGGATGTTGAGCAAACAAAATCAATAGATGTTCTTATTTCTCACTTTCCTTCTGAGTGAGAATGAATCTCTGCCAAACATTCAAGGCTTCCCGGAAGATCAAGAAAGATAGGGGCTATGAAGTTTCTTTGAAAACTTTAAAGTTCAACAGAAAGGGAAGTGATTTTGGAGCTGATGACAGCTTTGCCTTTTCCCCTAACTGGCCACCCGTCCAGGGTGTCCTTCTTTATTTATCTAAAGCCTACCCTTCCTCCAAGCCCCAAGTCAGTAGAGTTGGACTTTTTCTAGCACCAAGGGCCTCTTGGGTACCTAGCATTTATGTAGATAAGATCTTTCATTGTGGCTGGGCACAGAGGCTCATGCTTGTAATCCTAGCACTGTGGGAGGCCGAGGTGGGTGGATTGCTTGAACTCACAGGTTCAAGAACAGCCTGAGACAGACAGATTGAGACCCTATCTCTACTAAAAATACAAAAAAAAGAATAAGGCAAGAGGATCACTTGAGCCCAAGAGGTGGAGGTTGCTGTGAGCTATGATGCCATAGCACTCTACCCAGGGCAACAGCTTGAGACTGTGTCTCAAAAAAAAAAAATCTTTCGTTATCTTGGTTATTTGTTTTTCAGGAATATTACAGTTTATTTGATAGTTCTCTCATGGATCATCAACACTTCCGGATGAACTGGAAGCAATTTTGAGTCCCAAGATAGTTCCTCCTCTCCTGGGATGCTTAATACTCTCACTGTGGCCCAGCTGGCGTCTGCTCAGGGAGTACATGCTAATTTTAATTTTGGCTTAAAATAGAAACAAAATTCATATCAGTTGTACTGTTCCTTAGGAGTTTCATAAGCATCATTCTCTCTCTAGTTAGTTAGGGTCTTTGAGAGAAGAACTTGGGCCTATTGTTTTCTATTCCAGATAAAGGCCTAAGCCACCACTGAACACACTTTTAAGTGTGTAGTGTATCTCTGTTGGTTGATTTTTTTAAAAAAAAATCTTATAATCAGGCTCGGCGCCTATAGCTCAACCGGCTAAGGCGCCAGCCATGTACACCTAAGGTGGCGGGTTCGAATCCCCAGCCCGGACCCGCCAAACAACAATGATGGCTGCAACCAAAAAATAGCTGGGCGTTGTGGCGGGCCCCTGTGGTCCCAGCTACTTGGGAGGCGGAGGCAGGAGACTCGCTTGAGCCCAGGAGTTGGAGGTTCCTGTGAGCTGTGATGCCACAGCACTCTACCCAGGGGGACAGCTTGAGGCTCTGTCTCAAAAAAAAAAAAAACATTAAAAAAAAAATCTTATAATCAATCAGAAAAATAAGCCCAAAAGCTAGGTTGGACATGTTTCTACTCCACAATGTAACCATTCCACAAGTTAACTTAGTCCCAGGGCTCACAAATGATCAGTGGGCATCTGGTGCCATGAAATATAGATACTTTAGTCCCACAGCCCTTGTGCAGCTGTGGGCAACTTTCCCAGGTTCCTTGTCCCAGCTTTTGTCTCCTCTTTGGGGAGGTGTTGTCTTACCACTCATTCCTCCAGATCTACTCCCTTTGTTGCCAGAGCCCAGTGAGAGTGTCACTCTGCCCCTCTTTGGAACCCTTCCATCAGTGTCAGTTTCTACTTTAAAGAATGTGCCTTTTGTCTAGGTAACTGGAAAGAAGGTAGAGCTTGAACATGAACCTTAACTTCCAGAAGAGACTCTGCCTTCTCAGACAGAGTGGATGGTTCCTTCTAGCCCAACAGGGGCCCTTCCTCAACTGTTTAATGTGTGCATCCAAGACACACATAAGTATAAAATCTAATGAAGACTTAGAGATAAATGGTGTCAACCCAGAGGGTCTCATTCACCCTGGCAGGTCACAGGGAAGACACCTGGGAGCCCTGGAATTTTTCTTTAATTTTCTTGTGTCATCAGAAACCACTCCCATTGTCTCAAAAACCTAGGGGTTAGGTAGGTGGGGCATAGCTTCCCATCCAGGCTTACCCGGTTTTCCCAGCTAAGGAATATGTTGAGGCTGCAAGCAAGAGGAAGCCTAAGATAGAGGAAGGATGGGGTGTTGGTTCCTCAACTTGTTGAGACCATAGTTGTGTAGCAAGACAAGCCAGAGCCTGCTCAGCATTTTTCCTTCCTGGCTTGGGTTTCACCTCAGCCCCAGTCCAGTGGCAGCCCTGTTGGCTCAGAGGGGTGAGGGATCCAAGAGGAGGAAGCTGGTACAACCCTCCATCTAGTTAAGGGCGGGCTGGAGGTGGGGTGGAGTTTCAAAGTAAGCCTCTGACAAAGGCTGAGTCAGTTATATTGCTCCATCTCTGATTCTGGCTTCTCCTCCTCCTCTGCCTCACCCACACTGTTCTCTAGTCACACAAAGTTCTTATCATCCCTGACCATGCTAGGCATAAGTGCTATGTGAAGCTTCATGGGTTGTGCACTGCACAATTCCAGGAGGTCCCATTCCCATAGACAAAAAAGTGGATAGCAACTCCAAGCATCATGTATAATTGTACCCGACAGCCCTGAGCTAAGCCCTTCAATGACTTCCTTGCTTTCCACATATTGCTCCCCCTGCCACAAATGTTCTTACTTGCTGTTCTTCCTACCACATCCTCACCTGGTACACCACCTAAATATTTAGCCTTCAAATTCTGCTCAGATATAATGTTGGTGAACATAAATATAACAACTGAATGCTTTTGGAAATGCATAAAGTTATTGGGAAGAAGCACCTCACAAATAGGAATCTCAAATTTGCATCCTGCTTGCTCATTAAGCTTGGCAGTTTTATTATGCCTGTGATTTGTTCTAAAAGGCAATGTAAGTAAAATCTATTAGAATTGCTAAAATGAAAAAGAAACAATACCAAGTGTTGGTGAGGACGTGGAGCAATTGGAACTCTCATACACAACTAGTGGAGATGTAAATTGGGTTAGCTACTTTGGGAAACTATTTCATGGTACCTACTACAGTAGAAGAGATATCTTACCTGTGATGAGCAATTCCTCGAAATACATACATATGTGCTCCTAGAAATACATACATATACACACACAAAACACATGAAGAGGCTCGGCACCTGTGGCTCAAGTGGCTAAGGTGCCAGCCACATAAACCTAAGGTGGCAGGTTCGAATCCAACCGGGCCCACCAAAACAACAATGACGGCTGCAACCAAAAAATAACTGGGCATTGTGGTGGGTGCCTGTGGTCCCAGCTACTTGGGAGGCAGAGGCAGGAAACTCGCTTGAGCCTGGGAGTTGGAGGTTGCTGTGAGCTGTGATGTCATGGCACTCTACCCAGGAGGCAGCTTGAGGCTCTGTCTCAAAAAAACCCAAAAAACAAAAAACAAAAACACATGAAGAAATGTTCATGGCAGCACTAAAATTAGGAATAACTCAAATGTCCATTAGCCATAGAATAGATGGATAATGTGCTATATTCATGAAATAGAATGTTATATAGCAGTGAAGGTGAATTAATTATTGCTTCACACAATACACAAGCACAAAAATGTACAAAGTGCATGTCTAGGCAGTGTAGTGATGGAAATTAGAATAGTGGGTGGTGCCCATAGCTTAGTGGGTAGAACGCCAGCCATGTACACTGAGGCTGACAGTTTCGAATCTGGCCCGGGACAGCTAAAACAATGACAGCTGCAACAACAACAACAAAAATAGCCAGGTGTTATGGCTGTAGTCCTGTATTCCCAGCTACTTGGGCAGCTGAGGCAAGAGAATTGCTTAAGCCCAGGAGTTTGAGGTTGCTGTGAACTGTGACGCCATGGCACTCTACCAGGGCCACAGCTTGAGACTCTGTCTCAAAAAAAAAAAAAAGAATAGTGGTTTAGCTGGGCAGTAATCAAAAGGAATTTGACATCCTGTAGTCCTAGCTACTTGGGAGGCAAGAGGGTCCCTTGAGCCCAAGAGTTTGACGTTGCTGTGAGCTGTGACATCACAGCACTCTACCAAGATCGATATAGTGAGGCTCTGTCTCAGAAAAAAAAAAGGAGTTTGATATTTCTGGGTTCTCTTTATTAATATGCTTACACAGGTGTATTCATTTTTTAAAATTTCAGATTAATATATAGGTACAAACGATTAGGCTACGTTGTTAGGGTTTGTTGTAGTTGAGCCCTTCACTGAGAAGGTGTGCCATATGACCCCTACCTTGCACCTATTAGGTAAGAGCTTACCATTATTACCCTCCTCCAACTTCAATTTTTTTTTTTGAGACAGAGTCTCATTATGTTGCCCTCATTAGAGTGCTATGATGTCACAGCTCACAGCAACCTCAAACTCTTGGACTTAAGCAATTCTCTTGCCTCGACCTCCCAAGTAGCTGGGATTACAGGCGCCTGCTACAATGCTGGGATTTTAAAAAAAAATTTTATTATACACATAGTTTACTCATCATTATCTTATTTTATTTATTTATTTATTGCCGTTTTTGGCCAGGGCTGGGCTTGAACCCACCACCTCCAGTATATGGGGCCGGTGCCCTATTCACTGAGCCACAGGTGCCACCCCAGGATATTTTTTTATTGTTGTTGTAGTTGTCATTTTTGTTTGGCAGGTCCCAGGCTGGGTTTGAACCCTCCAGCCCCAGTGTATGAGGCCGGCTCCCTAACCACTGAGCTATAGGCACTGAAACTCCCAACTTGAATTTAGTTGTGTTTTTTCTTTTTCTTTCTTTTTTTTTTTTTTTTTGAGTAGGCATATAGTAGTTCATCTACTAGTTTCATATTAGTATAGAGTATATTGGATGCTTGTTTTTCCATTCCCGTGATACTTTACTTAGGAGAATGTTCTCCAAATCCTTCCAGAGAAATACAAAATATGTAAAGCCTCCATCTTTGTCTCTGGCTGAATAGTATTCTATGATATATATATACCACAATTTATCAGGCATGTTCATTTTGCAGAACTTTGTTGTGCTGTATACTGAAGATTCATGCTCTTTTATATATGTATACTATGCCTCAAGAAAAACAATTATTTATTGTGTCAGGTGCCTATAGTCCCAGCTACTTGGAAGGCTGAGGCAAGAGAATCGATTATTTCCAGAAGAACTCCTATTAACTTGATATGTAAATGTATTTGAATAAAGATTAAAAAGAGAGAGAGAGAGAATCAATTAAGCCCAAGAGACTGAGGTTGCTGTGAGCTATGATGCCATAGTACTCTACTGGGGGTCACAAAGTGAGACTCTGTCTCAAAAAATAAAACAAAACAATTACTTAGAGGAATAAATAAGGCAATATCTGCTTTTGTCCACAATGAAGTAACAGGATCTGGATTTATCCTCTCCTTAATCAATTAAAAATTGAACAAAATGCGGTATATGAAACAATGGTCTTAGGACATTGGAAAACAGGGATCCCAAGACAGTGATCCTTGAGAGAAGGGAAACAAATGAGGTGAGCCGTGTAGGGGTCCCTGCTCACTGGGTGGAGGGTTTCCGAGCTGCAGCAGAGAAAGAAAGAGCTCTTGGAGACCTGCAGAGGAGTCCTGTTGACTCTGGGCTCTGATCCGTTCTGTATGTGAGTAAATTACTGACACTGGGGGGAAAAACACTGGAGAGGAAGAGGCGATAGAACAGTCAGAATAGCTTATGAAAGGCTAGAAATAGTTGGTGCTCTCATTAACCAGAGCAGAAAGACCTCCCAACACACTGGGAGTGTTCCCAGACTGAGGTCCTCGGGCTGGACCCGCTATGGCAGGGAGGTAGTGGGTTTTAAAGTCTATTTACTGAAACACAGCCTCTCAAAGTCCAGGGCAGACAAGAGGGAAACTTGATGCTGCTAAATCCCCTGAGATTGAGCTTCTTAAGTTTTCCAGATGTGGATGAGACGGGGAGAATCTCAGGACAGCTGAACTCATTTGCAGGAATCAGTAACCTCAGGAGTGGACTTTCACAGTTTGAAGTTATCTATTGGTTTGTTTGCTTTTTTGTGACACATCACCCCGTCATCAGCATGTGCACTCTGTAAGGACAGGGATCTCATCTGACTGTGTCACAGGGGGCTCTGACCAATGCCTGGCACCCAGTAAATGTTTGTTGAATTAAAGTTGAATGAATAAACTCACTCCAAACCAAACCCAGGAGGGAGAAACCAGACATAGCATTATTCATTCATTCTGTAAGATATAATTGACAATAGTTTTGAAGCAACTCCGATCAGCACATTCTTCACTTTGTGGGAAGGCGTACTTCAGACGCCAAAAGTAGATCCAAGGCTCTGTATTTTGCTTGGTAAATACAGAGTCAGGATAAGGGGACTTGGAAGATCTTCAGAGGCTGTGTCACTGAGCTGTGGCACCCCAATGAGTCATACTTTCCCACACAGGGACAGATATCCCTTGCCAAACAGGATCCTGCCTTGCCCAGTGCTGGCATCTCCTCCTCCCTGTCACTGTGGGAGAGACACTGTGACAGTCTGTCTTCTCCCACTCCCCTGCTCAGGGCTCTTTATCGGTTGTAATGCTTCGGTCCTTTCCGCTTGACCTCTTGTTGCAGTGTTCAGGACTACACAATGTCCCTTATTGGTTACACTTTCCTCTGGGCTTCCCGATGAGAGTTTGGCCACAATTTCACATATCCTGCAAAAGATAAACTGTCCTAGACCATAGACCAAGACCTTGCATTATCTGGGTTAGAAAGTCCTTCAATCCCTGGATCTCAATTTCCCTACCTTTAGAAAATGAAACTGTCGCACTTTTTAAATCTATCTTACAAGGCTGTTAAGCAAAAGAAACAAAAGAAGGCAAAAATAAGTGGCTCAGGAGTTGTGATTTAACCCTTATATTTAAAGTTTTACACCAGATTTGTCACTCACAAGCTATGTGACACTAAATCATTTTGTCAGATGCTTAGCCAAACCTCTTGTTCTTAACAAGGCTTCTGGAAATGCAAATTTATTACTGATATAGCTCTATTGCCACGAGATGAACTGAGTTCCCTTTCCACTTTCCCAAGGAGCATGGATGAGGAAAAACACAATCAGTTCTTTTTTAGGTAACTATTGTGCTTTGTTTAACTGAGTATAGTATATAAACTTGGGGCCATAGCTGAAAGGTTTGGAAGAAAAGAGGAAATTTCTGAAGTTGCGTAGGAAAAGGGATGAAGAAAGAAGAGTTGGCAATATGGTAGCAAGGAGGAAATCTTTTGGAGGAGGAACAGGTCTAGCAGGTCAAATGGAGGGATCTAATTAAGTTTTGCTTTGCAGTATGTAACATAATCCCCTTTTCTGTCTTTCCATGAAGCCGTAGGTAAAATCTCATCAGTCACAAATACTTTTGAACTTGAATGTATTGTGGGGATGTAAACAAAGTGCTCAGTGGGCTCTTGAGATGTATGGGTAGTGAGAGCAAAGACCCATCGTCAATTTAAAAATGAGGAGGTGGGTTCCACGCCTGTGGCTCAAGTGGCTAAGGCGCCAGCCACATACACCTAAGGTGGCAGGCTGGAATCCAGCCTGGGCCCGCCAAATAACAATGACGGCTGCAACCCAAAAAATAGCCAGGTGTTGTGGCAGGCACCTGTGGTCCCAGCTACTTGGGAGGCAGAGGCCTGAAGACTCGCTTAAGCCCAGGAGTTGGAGGTTGCTGTGAGTTGTGATGTCATAGCACTCTACCCAGGGGGACAGCTTGAGGCTCTGTCTCAAAAAAAAAAAAAATAAATAAATAAATAAAAATAAGGAGGTGAATTATGGGATCTTTATGGGCTCTACCAGCCCTAATGTTCTATGATTCTGTACATGAAAGAGTCACTGTGTTTCTTGGGAGATTCTCACATAATAGGTTGGGGAGGGACTTGGGAATCTCTATTTTTAAAAATTTCCTGGGGGCGGTGCCTGTCGCTCAAAGGAGTAGGGCACTGGCCCCATGTGCCAGAGGTGGTGGGTTAAAAATCAGCCCTGGCAAAAAACTGCAAAAAAAAAAAAAAAAAAAAAAAAAAGGAGTAAATCTTTTTGACATTGGATTAGGCAATGGTTTCTTAGAATGATGGCAAAACTGCAAATGACCAAAGTACATAAAATAAATAAGGATAGGCTCTGTACCTGTAGCTCAGCAGCTAGGGCACCAGTCACATATACCAGAGTTGGTAGGTTTGAATCCAGCCTGGGCCTGCCAAACAACAATAACAACTACCACCAAAAAAGAAAAAAAACCCAAATAGCTGGGTGTTGTGGCAGGCACCTATAGTCCCAGCTACTTGGGAGACTAAGGCAAAACAATCACTTAAGCCCAAGAGTTGGAGGTTGCTGTGAGCTGTAATGCAACGGCACTCTACCCAGGGCAACAGCTTGAGACTCTGTCTCAGTAAATATATATATATATATATATATATATATATATATATATATATATACACACACACATATATATATATAAATTGGACTCATCCAAATTAAAAATTTGCATACTTCAAGGACACCATCAAGAAACTGAAAAGAATGGGATGATAATAGACTTACATCTGACAAGTGACTTCCATATCTGACAAGCAGATTATATCAAGACTATATAAATCACTTACAAATTAAAAACATAACCAATTTTCTGATATGTATCTGATAAGTGACTATATCATATATCTGATAAGTGATTTCTATCAAATATATTTATATCAAATATATAAATAGGTGACTCACACCTGTAATCCTAGCACCACTCTGGGAGGCTGAGGCAGGTGGATTGCCTAAGTTCACAGATTGGAGACCTTGTCTCTAAAAATAGCAGGGGGTTATGGTGGGCACCTGTAGTCCCAGCTACTTGGGAAGCTGAGGCAAGGGAATCACTTAAGCCCAAGAGTTTGAGGTTGCTGTGAGCTGTGACACCATAGCACTCTACCGAAGGTGACATAGTGAGACTCTGTCTCAAAAAAAACAAAAACAAAACCCAAGAATATATAAATAATTCTTACAAATTAAAACTATAGGCAATTTCAAAGCTGGGCAAGGATTTGAATATACAGTTCTTCAAAGAAGATGTACAAATGGCATAAAAAGATGCTCAGCATCATAAATCCTTAGAAAATGCAAACTAAAACCACCATGAGATACCATTTCATCACTACTAGGATGGCTGACAAAATAGTGATGGACAATGACAAGTGGGGTTGAGGATGTGAAGAAACTAGAATCCCCATATGTTGTTGTAGGAATTTAAAATGGAGCAGCTATTTTTGTTTTTGCTTTTTTTTATTTCAAAATATTAAGGGAGTACAAATGTTTCTGTTATGTGGATACCTCATATAAGGCTTTCAGTGTGCCCATCACCAAAATGGTATTCCTTGTACCCAACAGGTAAGTTTTTACCCTCCACCCCCTCCCACCGTTCTCCCTTCTTTAATTTCCAAAGTCCTTTTATCTCTTTGTGCCTGTGGCTCACACCTGTAATCCTAGCACTCTGGGAGGCTGAGGTGGACAAATAACCTGAGCTCATTAGTTCAATACCAGCCTGAGCTAGACCGAGACCCTGTCTCTAAAAACAGCTGAGAGTTGTGGCAGGTGCCTGTAGTCCCAGCTACTTGGGAAGCTGAGGCAAGAGAATTGTTTGAGCCCAATAGTTTGAGGTTGCTATGAGCTATGACACCGTGCTACTCTACCAGGGCCACAAAGTGAGAATCTGTCTCAAAAAAAAAAAAAAAGAAAAAAAGTTAAACACGAAGTTAGCCATATAACCCAGCAATTCCACTCCTGGGTATAGATTCCCAAGAGAACAGAAACATATGTCTATATAAAAACTTGTACACATTGTTTATTATAACCCAAAGTGCAAACAACTCAGATGTACATCAATGATAAATGGATAAACAAAATGTGGTCTATCTATAGAATGGAATATTATTCATCCATAAAGAGGAATGAAATACCAGTTAAAGCTATCACATTCATGAACTTTGAAAACATTATACTAAGTGAAAGAAGTAAGTCAAAACGTCATACTTTAGAAGACTGTTTTTATGTGAAATGTCCAGTGTAGGTAAATCCATATAGACAATAAATTGGTAGTTACCATCTGGGGAAAGTAGGGAGGCTGGGGAATGACTGCTAATGGATGCAGTTTCTTTGGAAGAGATAAAAATGTTCTAAAATAAAATGGCAAGGTGGCCCCTGTAGCCCAAGTGGCTAAGGCGCCAGCCACATATACCAGAGCTGTTGGGTTCGAATCCAGCCAGGGCCTGCCAAGCAATGACAACTACAACCAAAAAAATAGCTAGGCATTGTGGTGGGTGGCTGTCCTCCCAGCTACTCAGGAGGCTGAGGCAAGAGAATCACTTAAGCCCAGGAGTTGGAGGTTGCTGTGAGCTGTGACGACATGGCACTCTACTGAGGGTGACAGCTTGAGGCTCTGTCTCAAAATAAAATAAAATAAAATAAAATGGCAGTAATAGTAGCTGAATTCTGTGAATATACTAAAAACAACTGGATTGTATACTTTAAAAGAATGAATTTTGTCAGACACAGTGGTTTACCTCTATAATCCCAACATTTTAGGAAGCTGAGGCAGAAGGATGGTTTGAGGCCAGGAGTTTGAGACAAGCCTAGGCAACAAAGTGTCTCTTAAAAGAAAAAAAATTGCCAAGCATTGTGGCACATATTTGTAGTTCCAGTTACTGAGGAGGCTGAGGGGGGAGGATGGCTTGAGCCCGGGAGCTATGACACCATGGCACTCTACCAGGGCCACAAAGTGAGACTCTGTCTCAAAAAAAAAGTTAAACATGAAGTTAGCCATATAACCCAGCAATTCCTCTATGACTGCACCACTGCCCTATAGCGTGAGAGACAGAGAGAGATCCTGTCTCTAAGAAAAACAAGGGTATGTGTGTGAATTTCATGGTATGTGAATTCTATCTCAATAAAGCTGTTATAAAAAATCTTGTATATACAATATGCTTATACAAAACATTCCTACACAAAACAGAACACTTTAGATTATACATTTCATTGCTCAACCAACAATACTCACCCTGCATTAGTCAGAACTTCTTTTCCAAGTGACAGAAATCCAGCTTAAACTGGTTTAAGCAGAGAATAAAATGTATTGGCTCATGTAGCCGAAAATTGCAGGGGTTGTTGGCGCTAGGCATAGCTAAATCTAGAGGCCCAAATGATGTAATCCAAGACTCTCGTTCTTTCAGTCTCTCAGCTCTGCTTTCCTCTGTATTGACTTCTTTCTCAGATAGACCGTCCCCAAGAGAGGGACACCGGTTTCTGCAGCAGTGTTTTCCAACCTTTCTTATCTCATGGTGCACTTGAACTTAAAGTTAATCTTCCATGGCACACTTAAATTATGTTGATC
The DNA here is from genome assembly GCA_963575145.1 of Galago senegalensis. Taxonomy (NCBI): domain Eukaryota; kingdom Metazoa; phylum Chordata; class Mammalia; order Primates; family Galagidae; genus Galago; species Galago senegalensis. The sequence continues at coordinate 18,889 of CAUYTI010072676.1, forward strand.
AAAAAAAGAGTAAAAAAAAAAAGAATATACTTACCATGCTTTGAACTTCTTTTGAAAATAATTTAATGAATAATCTTTAAAAATTTTTGCGGCACACCTAAGATCCTCTCTGCAACACACCATTTGAAAAATCACTGGTCTATATCCTTCCAACCTTCCTTTTTTTTCTTTTTGAGACAGAGTCTTACCCTGTTGCCTAGGTAGAGTTCCATGGCATCATAGTTCACAGCAACCTCAAACTCTTGGGCTTAAGAGATTCTCTTGCCTCAGTCTCCCAGGTAGCTGGGACTATGGGTGCACACCACAATGCCTGGCTATTATTTTAGAGATGGGGCCTCACTTAAAATACTCAGGCTGATCTGGAATCTGTGAGGTCAGACAATCCATCTGTCTTGGCCTCCCAAAGTGCTAGGATTATAGGTGTGAGCCACCACACCTGGCCCCTCCAACTTAGCAGCAAAAGAAAATGTCTTTCCCACCCAAAATCCAGGATCGAACCTTTGATTGTTCAGGTTCAAGTCACATGTGTGGACAGAGGTATGTGATACTCACACTGACCAGACATCATGGAAGGGGGTGAACTATAGTAGTGAATTCATGCTGAGGTTATAAATATCAAAATTTGATTATTTAAAGCAAGTGACCATTGAGTACTTTGTGGGGGGGGAACAGAGAATATTTAGAACCAATATTAATTCACTTAGAACAAATCGATCAGGCCAGGCATAGTGACTCATACCTATAATCCTAGCACTTTGAGAATCTGAAGTAGGATGATAATTTGAGGCCAAAAATTCGAGATCAGCCTGAGCAAGAGTGAGACTGCAACTCTATTAAAAATAGAGAAACTAGGTAGGCATTCTGGCAGGCTTCTGTAGTCCCAGCTACTAGGGAGGCTGAGGCAAGAGGATTGCCTGAGCCCAGGTGTTTGAGATTACTGTGAGCTGTGGTGATGCCATGGCACTCTACCCAGGGCAACAGAGTGAGACTCTGTCTCAAAAAAATGAGCTTAGTGGACTGATGGTTCACTGACCAGCCATTTCCAAAGAGAACTGACTCTTGGGTCAATCTAGTGGATTTTAGTGGGCCACAGAGATCTGTTCTTTGTCCTGACCTGGTCAACCTGTTTATTAGCCACTTAGATATAGAAACAGAGATCATGCTTATTCGATTGAGGGAGGGAGAGAGGGTATAGATCCCCAAACAGTTAATATGCTAGATGACAGAAGCAAGATCTAAATGATTTTTTTTTTTTTTACTTTTCATTTGGGATAATTTTATACATTCACAAACGTCAACACTACAGTACAACAAATTCCATGTACCAATCATCCAGCTTTAAGAGTTTTGTTTTTTTTTTTTTTTGCAGTTTTTGGCCAGGGCTGGGTTTGAACCCGCCACCTCCAGCATATGGGGCTGGTGCCCTACTCCTTTGAGCCACAGGTGCCACCCAGCTTTAACAGTTTTTAATACAAAGCCAATCTTGTTTCTCGCGAACCTCCACCAACTTTCCTTTCCTCATTTTATTTTGAAGTAAATACTAGACATTTTTTTCTTAAGAACAAAACTCTAACACTATTATGATACCTATAAAAAGAACATAGGAAATTCTTAAGATCATTGTTCAAATTTTCAATTGTCTTATAAATACTGAAAAAGTTTTCTTTTTTTTTTTTTTTTGAGACAGAGCCTCAAGCTGTCCCCCTGGGTAGAGTGCCGTGGCATTACAGCTCACAGCAACCTCCAACTCCTGGGCTCAAGCGAGTCTCCTGCCTCCGCCTCCCAAGTAGCTGGGAC
>CAUYTI010072677.1:0-12988 GCA_963575145.1 Galago senegalensis
TGGCGGGCGCCTGTGGTCCCAGCTACTTGGGAGGCGGAGGCAGGAGACTTGCTTGAGCCCAGGAGTTGGAGGTTGCTGTGAGCTGTAATGCCAGGGCACTCTACCCAGGGGGACAGCTTGAGGCTCTGTCTCAAAAAAAAAAAAAAAAATTATTCACAATAAAAATTACTTTACAGTATGTAGTTATGTGAGTTTTGATATATGTATAAAATTCTATAATTCAGTGATCGAGATGTAGAACTTTTTTTTTTTTTGAGACAGACTCTCACTGTTTGGCCCTCAGTAGAGTGCTATGGTATCACAGCTATGGGTGCTGCTCAAGATGTAGAACCATTTTGTCATTTCCCCAAATTTCATCATGGTACCTACTTTTCATCAACCTTCACCCCTCCCCCAGCTGCACCCCTTACAGATGCTGATTTATTCTCATCCCTGACATTTATTTTTTGCAGTGTCATGTGTGTATTTGGAATAATATGCTCTATGTAATCTTTGAGACTGACTTCTTTTACTAGCATAATGCTTTTGAGATTCACCTGTATTTTTGCATGTATCAGTAATCCATTCCTTTTTATTGCTGAAAGTGTTGCAGCATAGCTATACCACAGTTTATCCATTCACCACTTGAAAGACATTTGAGTTGTTTTCAGTGTTTGGTGATTATGAATAAGTCTGATATAAACATATGCATTCAGGTTTTGTCTGAATACAAGTTTTCATTTCTCTTGGGTTAATACAATACTTAGGATTGCTGTGACATATGGCAAGTATATATTTAATTTTGAAAAATAAGTTGGGAGTTTCTTTCCACCAGTTGGCATTTTCTTCAGTAAAGTTTGAGAGTTTTCATTTGCTCCACATCCTTGCCAACACTGGGCGTTACCAGTTTTTTCTTTTTCCCTTTTACATTTTAGTTCATTCCAATGGGGGGTTAGTGGAATTCACTGAGGTTTTAATTTGCATTTTCCTAATTGCCACTGTTATTGAGCATCTTTTCTATGACTATTTTCCATCTTTTTTTTAACATTACTTTTGTGTTTAGACATTTTTTGAAATAATTTCAAACTTAAAGAATTAGTAACAGTGCAAAAGATGCTTATATGCCTTTTACCCAAATTTTGTTCTTTTTCCATGTTTGTCTTTAATTTCTTCAGAGTCTCACTTTGTTGCCCTCCAAGTAGTACCATGGAGTCATAGCTCACAGCAATCTCATTTGGGCTAAAATGATCCTATTGACTCAGTCTCCCGAATAGCTAGGACTACAGGTACCTGCCACAATGCCAGCTATTTTTTATAGACGGGATCTTGAACTGCTGAGCACAAGTAATCCGACTACCTTGGCCTCCCATAGTGCTAGTCTTACAGGCATGAGCCACCATGCCCAGGCTTAATTTCTTTCTTTATATTTATCCATGCGTTATTTTTTCTGAACCCGTTGAGATTAAATTGTAGATACAATGCCCCATTAGGTGTAAATACATTAGTGTGAATTTCCTAAAAGCAATAAAATTCTCTTATATAGTAATCGTACAGTAATCAAAATCAGGAAGTTGACATTAATACAGTACTATTATTTAATCTATAGACTTTTCCTTTTTCTTTTTTTTTATTGCCCTTGGTAGAGTGCTGTGGCATCACAGTTCACAGCAACCTCCAACTCCTGGGCTTAGGATTCTCTTGCTTCAGCCTCCTGAGTAGCCAGGACTACAGATGCCCGCCACAATGCCTGGCTATCTTTTGTTGCAGTTTGCCCAGGTCTGGGTTCAAACCCACCACCCTGGTTATATGGAGCCAGAGCCCTACCCACTGAGCCACAGGCACTGCCCAATCTATAGACTTTCTTCAGTTTTTCTAATAGTTCCACTGATGTCGTTTATTGCAAAAGAAAAAAATTGTTGATCCAGGATCAATTCAGGATTACTTGTTACATTTAGTTGTCATGTCCATTTAGCATTGTTTAGTTTGGAGCAGTTTTTCAGTCTTTTATGACTTCATATTTTATTTTGTAGAGTATCTTCCAATTTGGGTATGTCTGATATTTCTTCTTTATAAGGTTCAAGGTGTGCATTTCTGGGAAAAATACTCAGAAGTGACATGGTATTGTAGCACATCTTAGGAAGAATATGAGCCAGTAATGGTAATATTAATTTATGAAAGTACTTTGGAAGTGTGAAAAGTATTATTATATAGATGTTTCTTGGTGCCTTTGGTATAAGAAGGTTTGGGTTTCCTAGAGGGGTAATTCCTTTTTTTATATCAAGTTTATTTTCCCCCCACATTTACATTTATTGCACTTTGAATATTCTGTACAAATACAGAGCAAACATTTATTAAGGTTTAGCTATGTGGAATTTCTATTCTATTCTATTTACTATTTTCAAAGGATCATCTATATAGAAGAGTAAAAAATAAAGTGAATTTAAAAGTTCAAGATTTTAAAAGAAGGGAAAAATCAGTTACCCTTGAATGATAGAGGAAAGTGTCATCTGCAGAGGACTGTATTAGTAGCTAGCAGTAGGGCTGGGCACAGTGGATCATGCCTATAATCCCAGCACTTTGGTGAGATGATTGCTTGAGGCTGGGAATTTGAGACCAGCCTGGGCAATATAGCAAGATCCCGTCTCTACAAAAAATTAAAAAATAAATCAACTAGCTAAGTGTGGTGTTGTGCACCTATACCCCCAGCTATTCAGGAAGCTGAAGCAGGAGGATCACTTGAGCCCAGGTATTTTAGGCTGCAGTGAGTCATGACTGTGCCACTGGGTGACAGAGTGAGACCCTGTCTCTAAAAAGAAAAATGAATAACAATAACATTTATTGAGTAGAGTGTATAACTTGCAAGCCCTTGTGGGGTATTTTACATGAATTAGATCATTTAATTTTCACTATGGTTATGTAGCTATTATTTCCACTTTTATAGATGAGGAGACTGTAAAAAGATAGGATTTAAGACTATTTTTCTATATGAATCTTGATCTTGCTGTTTTCTGTGTTTGAGGTAGAGTAGCATTTCCTGAACTGATTCAGTGCATTGGTCAATGCATATTCATTGACAAAAGGTTTCCTAATCACATGTGTTTGGGAAGGACTATCCCCCCTGTATAGAAAAACATGAACACATTATCCGTATTTGACTGTGTCCACCCAGTTTGAAGTATCCACTGTACTTTTTACGTTATCCCATTTTAGTATCTTTGTACCTCTGTCACTGACTGTGGGTATTTTATTTATTTGTTCTCTTGTTGACTAACCAAGTGAAGGCACTAAAAAGAATATTCCACCAGAGCAAGGAATTTCAGTCATCTTGTTCACTGTGAAGTATGTACCATTTATTATTTACTGTTATAACTCTCAAACTCAGATCTGTGCCTGAATGTTCAGTAAACTGTTGAATAAAAGAATGAAGGTTTCTGAGAAGACCTCTCATAAAACATTTGTTTAATCCAGCACTTTTGAAATGTATTCTTTTTGTTTGTGTAACACTTAGAAATTCCTCAAGGAGCATTAATGTTCCATGGGACTATTTGAGAATTGCTCTTTTGGTGACTTAGTTTATAGTTTTATAATACTATTATTAGAGTACCATTTATGAAAATCAGTATTGTGCTTACTTATGTAAGTATTTGAAGGAAATTGGAAATGCAGAATTATTAGTGGTTTATATTTTAGGATATAGTTAACTTGCAATTTTTTGTGTTAACAAAGAAAGACCTGCTCAGATAATTCAAACCAGTGAATAGCTTTAAATCATTTATTTTTAGTAATAGGCTTTATTTAGTTTCTTTAGTGGCAAATTTACCATTCTAATTATGCTTTGTATTGGCTAATAGCAGGTGATTTAAGCCCAAAGAAAAGGGCAACATGTAGTACTTTTACATGCTCAAGTACTGCATCGATTACATTATGTCCTTGTTAGGAGGGTAGTAGGATATTTTTAAAAAGAAAAACAAAGAGATAACAAAAGCCTTAGCTTTTTTAGGAGTATGGTATAGAAGAATGGACATATGATTCTTCAGTTTTCTGGGCTCCATTGTCTTTGCTGCCCCATAGTTATTATGACAAACTTTAGCGAACTACCTTGCTTACCTGTTTGTATCTCTTTTAAATAACTGTATGGTGATCTGTGCTTCAGTCTTTAAGGGGAGAGGTTCTTTTATTAAAACAAAATCCAGAACACTTCAAGGTTTGCCTCCAACTACAGATAATATCTGGATGAGGAAGAGTAGCTAGAACAACTGGACTAAAAGTGAGAAAGGGGGGCTGTACATCTAGCATAGCTTCCTTTCCCATATGTAAAGTTATCTTTCAAAACTGGAAATTTGGAGTGTGTTGTTTGGGGTATTTTGTTCCCTTCTGGAAGGGAAGCTGCACTCCTTGTATATTATAGGAGATCTGTCCTGATGTCTGTCTGTTACTACCTTGTCTGTTAGAGGCTACAGAATATAAAACCAGAGAAACTAGAGGATTAAGGGATAGAAAATGCATACAGAGCTATGGGACCTTCCTAGGCCACTGGAAAAGTCATTGATATTAGTGGTGTGTAGAGAGCTAAATGTAGAGAGCCAGAAAGTCTACTACTCTACCATTTATACTGGGAATATTATCTCTACACACAACTTGGCAACTTTTTTTTTGAGACAGAGTCTTGTTCTATCGTCATCCTCCCCCCCCCACCCCCTGCTAGAGTGCCATGGCCTTAGCCTAGCTTACAGCAACCTCAAACTCCTGGGTTCAAGCAATCCTCCTGTATCAGCCTCCCAGAGTAGCTAGGGCTACGGGATCCCATTAAAACTCCTGGCTAATTTTTCTACTTTTAGTAGAGACAGGTTCTCACGCTTTTTCAAGCTGGTCTCAAACTTCTGAGTTCAAGGGATTCTACCACCTCCGCCTCCCATATTGCCAGGATTATAGGCTTCAGCCACTGTAGCTGGCCAGAACTTATCAGTATGCTAATAACAATGAAAAGGAACTCTTTAACTTGATGACAGTAAGAATCAAAATGAGATAACCCACAAGAAAGGGGAAATTCAGGGAGAGTCTCCTCATCTTTCTACACGAATACTGTCCTGTTTTTTTTTTTTTCTTTTTTTTTTTTTTGAGGCAGGGTCTCACTTTGTTGCCCCTGGCAGAGTGCTGTAGAGTCACAGCTCACAGCAACCTCAAACTCTTGGGTTCAGGCGATTCTTGTTTTAGGCTCCCAAGTAGCTGGGACTACAGGTGCCCACTACAATGCTCAGCTATTTTTTAGAGACAAGGTCTCACTCTGGCTCAGGCCGGTCTCGAACTCATGAGCTCAGGCCGTCCCCCTGCCTCGTCTTCCCAGAGTGGTAGGATATAGGCATGAGCCGCCTTGCCTGGCCATTAGAACATCTTTTTGCTAACACGCAGTTTAAAGTTTATGTTTAACAAGGTTTCTGCTCCCTTTTCAATTTTTTCTGCTCTTGCCTTCTCTGCTCTCCAGTCCCTTTCTCTTCTTCCCCTTGCTCTGTATACACATACCTAACAAATATTCTAAGGTTAGGCTTGTAAAATTGCTTTAGAAATAAAAATATCCTTATTATACTATAATATTAATAGATTCTAAGTGAAAATCCAACTAATTATTGAGGAAATAGCTTTTCTTACTGTGTTTTATATATGTGTGTGTGTATGTATAAACTGATGAATTGGAAGCACAAATCCACCCCAGTGTGATTTCATAGACCAATTTCTATGGGAACTGCACAGCATGCACTTTTGGCTTTTGATGGATTGTTTTTCATTTTTTGTTCTTTTGAGTTTGCTTATTTTGTATAACCTTCAATGTTAAACATAGCAGTAATGTTTAATAAGAACAAGGTGTTTTATAAACAGTATAGTGTGAGGCTGCCTGTTTCAATATTTACCTGTAAGATGTGTCCTACTTTAGTTTACGTGGCATATCCTTTAACTCTGACTCTGCTGATATATTCCAAAATTGAACAAACATGTGTTTAACTTTTCATAGTCTCTTCATGGATAAGTGATCATTTATAAGGCTATTTTTTGAGGTGCTAAAAATTTTGAGGTTTCACCTTCATATATCTTAATATATATTATATTAACTAAACTTATTTTTGAAGTTATTTTTAGATTTTTCAGCTGAAAGAGTGTATAAAGATATAAAGATATCTTAGGGATTGTGCTTCAAACATTTTTACGTGTACATTTTACTTTATAGAGAGAGTAGTTTGAAATTATGTATCTGCCCTTGATGGGCAAGCCTCACTTTATAACCATTCTGATCATAGATTTTAGTTATGAAATTAATAGCAGGACAGTCATACTTAGCTAGTGACATTCTTAAAATAATTGAAGATTTTATATCCTTGCCTGTCACATTGCCACAGTGAAGGGATCCAATGAATATTTGCTATAAATTGGAGTTAGGATGGTACTTTAATAGTTCTGCTGTCTTGGGGATAGGTAAAGCCTTGGAAAACATAAACCTGAGGATACATAGAATAAATTGACAACAATGGAAAAATAATCCCTTGTTATTGCAGTAGTGTTTCTTTCCTAGTGCCACCAGATGTCAGTGTAAACACAGGACCAGAAAAATACTGCAGTATGTGATGCTTTATGAACATTCTTTTTTGCTTCATGAAAGAGGTGGGGAAAAGTTTTACATAAACTGGGTATACGAGGTCTAACAATTAAGTTTGTGAACTCATCCTAGATGATCACCTTTGAAGTACTCCCCTTTGTAAAGATGTGCACTGATGTCAGTACCTAGTCTATCCTTTAAAGCAATTTTTGAAACTCTTTTTCAAAAATGGCCACCAGAGCTATTGTCATATTACCCTTGATGTCCTGAATGTCATCCTTTATTTATTTTAAGGTAAAGAAAAAAGTCATTGGGGGCCAGATCAAGTGAGTAGGAAGGGTATTCCAATACAATTGCATGTTTACTGGCTAAAACCTCTCTTACAGACAGTGCTGTGTGAGGTGGTACATTGTCATGATACAAGAACCACACCTTTCTTGTGCCAAGATTTTCAGTTAAGAATTTCTTCACTGTTTCTCTATTGATGTTTACTTGGTCTGCTGTGCTTCTCACACTTAGTTGATGCTTTTAATGCATAATTCTACAAAGTTTTGGAATGTTTGTGTCAATTCTGTTCACTGCTGGCCACCCTGACTTCTCTTCATCAGACACATTCTCTCCCTTCAGAAAATCTTTTAATCCATTTACACACTACAGTTTTCTTCATTATCCCCATAAACTTGGACTAACATGTCTCTGATTTCATTTCCACTCTTGCCATGTTTTTCAAGAAATTTAGTGTTTATTTATTCCTCTTATTAAAGCTCTGACATTCTCACAATGGTACAAAAAAACACATGAGAACAATGATGAACACCACTCAGTACATTACCACCACATCTCAACAGGAACATAGCTGTGAGACACTGACACACCAAGGTTATGAAACTTTACCGTGTTCCTCGTATAGTGCTGCCAGTGTAAGTGCATGTTGGCAAGTTCATGAACTTAATTGTCAGAACTTGTACAATAGAAAGATTATTTTACCATTGAGTTGTGTGGAAAATTGGAATGCCTAATGGAGACGAGAGTATATGAAGAACTTAAAAAAGCATAGAAACAGTTAAAATTTATATTTAATTCTAACATACTGATAGAATATGTAGGTGATCTATGAGACTCTCCAAAATCGCCAACCTGCTGTTACGATAGGGGATGGATAGCCTGTGGTTAAACTATTTATGGCCTCATGACCATAGTGTTTCTTAGAATTACTGTCAAAATTTGAGCCTGAAAATGAAAGAATGTATTTTCTAGCTTATGGATATAAAACTGTCCTCAGGACTATTTGCATTTGGTACAGAACTTATAGCAATTCTCTGGTACACATAGTCACATTAAACATTTTCCTAAAAGAGCATTCAGTAGGATAACTATACTTTTAAAAAATGTCCCTCTTTAAAACACTATTATTGTTGTTGTTATTATTATTATTTTTTTTTTGCAGTTTTTGGTCGGAGCTGGGTTTGAACCCATCACCTCTGGTGTATGGGCCCGGCACCCTACTCCTTTGAGCCATAGGCACTGCCCCCCAAGACACTATTATTGTTATTATTAATTAATGTTTTTATTTTTTTGAGATAGAGTCTTTTTGCCTAGGCTAGAGTACCACGGTGTCAGCCTAGCCCATAGTAACCTCAAACTGCTGGGTTCACGCTATCCCCAGCCTGAACCTCCCAGGAGGCTGGGAGTATAGGCTCTGGCCATGGTTTCTGGCTGATTTTTCTGTTTTTAATAGAGATGGGGTCTTGCTCTAGTTCAGGCTGGTCTTGAACTCTTGAGCTCAAGCAATCCTCCCTTCTTGGCCTCTCAAAGTGTTAAGATTATAGGTGTAAGCCACTGTTCCTGACCAAAAACCTATTTTTTAATGAATGTTAAACAATGATCATTGTTATTATCTCTTGTAGAGTTAGTACTTGATGTATGTATAGGTCTGCCATATTTCTCACAGATGAAAATCCCATTTTGAGTTTTTGCCTTCGTGAAGTCTTCACATGTGCTTGGGATTGCGCTCAGTGTGTTGCATACCACAGCTGAATTTTAATTTTAGGCAAAAGTTCTATGTGGGTCAAAGGATGCTTTTAGTTCCTGAATTTTTTTGTTTTCAAAATTTTTTGTTACTTAGAATGTTTTCCCAGGTTACTTCATTTTGCTTTCTTCCTTACCCTTTAAACATATAAAATGTTTCCTGGAAATTATTGCAGGGAATGATGTTCTCATGTTATTCTTGCTCTCTTAAGAGTGGAATTGCTAGGTCATGTGATAACTCTGTTTAACTTTTGGAACTGCCAGGCTGTTATATGAAGTGGCTACACTACTTCTCATTTTCAACAGAAGTATATGAAGGTTTCAGTATCTCCTCATCTTCACCATCACTTGTCTTCCCACCCCCGAGACCGAGTCTCACTATGTTGCGCTTGGTAGAGTGCTGTGGTGTCACAGCTCCTGGCAACCTCAAACTCTTGGGCTTAAGCAATTCTCTTGACTCAGCCTCCCAAGTAGCTGGGACTACACGTCTCTGCCGCAACGCCCAGCTATTTTTTTGTTGCAGTTGTCGTTGTTTAGCTGGCCCTAGGCCGGGTTCAAACCCACCAGCCTTGGTATATGTGGCTGGTGCTGTAACCACTGTGCTATGGGTGCTAAGCCCCATCACTTGTTCTTGTCCATCTTTTTGATTATAGCCATCTTGGTAGCTATGAAATGGTACATATCGCGCTGTAGTTTGGATTTGCATTTTCCTAATGACTAATGCTGTTGAGCATCTTTTCATGTGTTTATAAACTATTGAAAATTACCTTAATTAACTTATAAGTTCCAAATAAATATTTTCTTTAGATTTTATTACTACTTAACCTGAATCATATCCAAGTTTATCTTTCCTATATAATACTAAAGATCTAATTGTTAATTTTGAGAATCCTACTTAGTCTAAATCTCAAGTAGTCTTTCTCCCATGCTCATTTCTCTTCTTTTAATATTTGGAATCGTGTGTTTGTTTCCTTTAAATGACTGATCGGTATAAGGACAGTGCTGCTTTTTGTTCATCTGTCTAGTATTTATTAAGAGTCTCTTACATATGAGATGACTTGTGAAATGCTGAGGGTCTGTAAGATATAATAGTGAGTGGTAAATCTTGCAATCTGGTGGGGAATTTATAATAAAAATATATACATGTGAATTATAATTACAGATTGTTGCAAGTGACACAGAGAAATGGAGAATTATGATATACTAGAAACTAATGAAAGGAGGACCTCCTTTAGATAGGGTAGTCAGAGAAAACTCTTGGTTTCGGCCCTCTGAAAGCCTCAAAAGAATACTGATATTCAGTGACAGTGGAGAGAGAAAGGCTCACAAGATGAGGCTGGAGAGAAAGCTGTTTCCCTCAGAGTAGCTCCAACTGAAAAGTTCCTTTTGCACTTGGAAGAAAATTCAGACTTCTTACCAGACTCCTTACTATGACCTACAAAATTTGCCTCTTTCCCACCTTTCTGGCCTTCTTTCCTCTTCCTGATTACACTAGCTATTTTGCTATTCCTCAGATATATCCAGCTCTTTGCTGCCTTGCTGACTTTACATCTTGTGTCCTCTGTCCTTTACTTCTTTGTATCAGTTACTGCTGCTTGCTTACCTTTAATTTCTCTATTCAAATGTCTGTGTTTCAGAGAGACCTTCTCTATTCCCTTTTCTAAAGTAATATCACCATCCTTAGTCACTATTATTTTACCTTGTTTCTTTCTTAGTACTTTTATCTAAAGTTAGTTTATCTATGTGCTGTGTATTGTCTGTCTTTCCCACTAGGGAGGATGCTCCACAAAGGCAAATACTTTGTAATTCTAGTTGCGTGCCATAATTCTTATGCTTAGAATGGTCTATGGCACTGTTGAATGATTAAATTAATTGATTTATTTTTGCAGAATCTTGTAGAACATAGCAAGACATTAGATTTTAAGTATGAATAGGAGCTCTGAATAATTTTAGATAACTGTTACAGCTGTTAAGTTGATCATAGTGGTTTGTGCTTTGCAGGCTTCTTTTTATAATCATTTAAATTCTTCCATAGACCTGTCAGGTATGCTTACATGGTCATCTTCAATTTACATAGAATGTGAAGTCATCAGAAGCAGAAGTAAAGTCACTTCAAAAAAAAAAAGTTAAAAAAACTCAAGAAAAGTATAATGACTTCATCCAAAGTACTATAAATTACTGATTTTTTAATATTGTTTTTAAAATCAAATTTTTTAGCCTAATTTCCTCAAATTTTTTTCTGCCCATTGTCATTTTCTTCTCCTTTGGGGACTCACTTGAATGTACATTTGACCATTTGGTGTGGTTCCACAGGTCCCTGGTGCACTTTTGGTTTTCCTTCAGCTTTTTCCCCCTTTTATTTCTGGAGATTGAAGGGTTTATGTTGATATCTTCGAATTCATGGACTGTTACACCATCTCCATTCTGCTTTTAAGCCCATCCGTTTCTTTTTTCTCAGTCTTCGTAACTTTCACCTCTAGAATTTTCATTTTCTTCTATTTTAATCATTTTGTTTTTCTGCTGAAATTTCCTATACCTTTCTCTATACCATAAACACATATATATTAAAAGTAAAGTCTTTGAACATATTATCTTAAAACTTTAACACATCTTTGTAATAGCTGCTTAACTTAATATGTTAAATCTAATTTTGGGGCCATCTTGGGGACAGTTTCTATCGATTGCTTTTTGACTGCCGTGCTGGACATTGTGGATCATATGTTATAAAGGGCAGGTTATTTACATGTATGTCACCTAGAACTTTTCTAGGTTTAATTTTATGCTTTGTTAGGAGAAATCTATGGAGAACTTGAGGTGTTTTCTAAGCCCATCTAACTTGACAGGACTCAACTCCCAACCTCTGCTTCCCTTTCTGATCTTGTCAGGGTTTGTTTTAAGTTCAGAGAGCAGATCTAAAAAAGGCCTTATTCTTAGATGCGTTTTCTCACTCTTAGAGCTCTGCCTTTGGGTATCTCGGCTGGATGCCCAGGGTGTTAACAAGGTATTATGTGTTCTCATCACTCTGACTCAGCCAGAACTCTTAGGGGTTCCATTGCCCCTCAGTAATGTTTGACTCTAATTATTTCTATTCCATTCTTAACTCTCTAGCAGTTGTTCTCTGGTAAGTTTAGTCTTGCCCTGTATATATGCAACCCAGGTTTCAACCAAGGACTCTTGGGGATTTATACACTAGATCTTCTCCTCTACACAATTCTCTGTTCTCTAGAACTTTAGTCCACAGATAATAACCATTTAAATTTTATCTCTGCCTCTTCAGCTTAGTGAACTGCTGCTCTCTGCTTGGACTTGGCCCATTTCCTTTTATTGGAGTACTCTTCGCCCGTTCTTACCCTTGCTCTGCCTGGAGATTATATGTATAAGCATAGTTTGAACAGAAGTTTAGTAGTTAATTATATGAATAAGTCAGGCTGGGCCCACTGGCTCACGCCTGTAATCTCAGCCCTGGGAGGCTGAGGTGGGTGGATTGCTTGAGCTCAAGAGTTCAAGACCAGCCTAAGCAAGAGTGAGACCCCTGTCTCTTAAAAAAATAAGCCAGGCTTTGTGGTTGGAGCCTGTAGTCCCACTTACTTGGGAGGCTGAGCCAAGACAATTGCTTGAGCCCAAGAGTTTGAGGTTGTTGTGAGCTATGATGCCAGGGCAACAAAGTGAGACTCTATCTAAAAAAAAAAAAGAAGTCTGTGTATTTTTATATCAACTTAACATGTTCTCTAGTTATATTGTACCTATTCTTGTCTTTGCTAGGTAGGATTTATAAACTTATACATACAAAGTATTAGATGAAACATATCATCCTAATATTAAATTTCATTTCATTTATTGATTGATTGAAATAGCCTTGTTCTCTTGCCCAGGCTGGAGTGGTATGTGTCTTCATAGCTCACGCAACCTCAAACTCCTGGGCGCAGGTGTTCCTTCTACCTTAGCTTACCTATGTAGCTGAGATTACAAGTGTATGCCACCATGCCTAGATAATCTATTCTATTTTTTTTTATAAAGATGAGGTCTTACTACATTGCTTAGGCTGATCTCGATTTTTTGGTTTTAAGCTGTCCTCCTTCCTGGGCCTCCTAAAGTGCTAGGATTATAGGTTCGAGCCACATCCCATCTAAAGCATCTACTTTAGCAGCAATTTAGGAGTCATTAGTTTCAGTCACTGTACTTAGGTAATATGCATTTCTTTAATAATACTCTTTATCTAGAGTCCTCTTTTAGTTCGAATGCAAGAAAGTTTGCGGCTTGGTGCCTATAGCTCAACCAGCTAAGGCGCCAGCCACGTACACCTAAGGTGGCGGGTTCGAATCCCCAGCCCGGACCCGCCAAACAACAATGACGGCTGCAACCAAAAAATAGCCGGGCGTTGTGGCGGGCGCCTGT
>CAUYTI010072678.1:0-11014 GCA_963575145.1 Galago senegalensis
TTATAGGGGTACAGGTGAATCTTTCCAAGAGTAGAATGTGAACGTTCTAAAGCAATAACTGAGAAAATGACATGAAGGCTGTGTTGACCAGTTTGATGGAAGTATTTCAGAATGCATGTGAAAACCCCACACTGTACCCCAAAAGAGTATCAATGTACATAGTTAACATTCAATAAAAAAAAAAGAAAAGAAAAAAGAAAAATATGTCTGAGTAAGCATGTCATCAGGTTTGAACATTAAAATGTATTAGTATATAGTGTAAGTTTAATTTTATTGGCTGCTAATAGCCATTAAGAATGCGATTTCAAGAGATTGGCTGTAGATTGCTGGATGATGGGTTCATAAGGAGAGAAGTTGGGTTTATTTTTAATCTACTTTCTTCCTTTGTGTATGTTTGAGACTCTTGCATAACAAAAAGTTATTCAAAGAAAATAAATAACATTTCATAAAACTGTTTTGGATTAGTTAATTCTGAAAATAAGAGATCCTTCTATGATGTAAAAAGCCCCCATAAAAACGACATCTTAAATATGTTCATTGGTGGAGTTCAAAACCAATCTGGATTCAGTATGTTGACAAAATTTTCAAACCTGAATATAAGGCCTACAACTGACACTCTGTGACTGAACTTGGAAAAAAGCAGATTCTCATAGCTTTCATGACTAGCATTTGAAAATACTGACTTTGAAAAGTTTCAGTACAAAAAGACAATGCCACAGTTAAGCCATCGGTTATCTAGTTATTTTTATTTTCATGTTATTTGGTCCCAGAGAACCAGATAGGGAAACAGGAGTTTGTGTAAATGAATCCCTGGAATATACAATTTACTTTATCTCGTAGTGTCTCCATTTCCCTCCACCCTGAAGTGAGTAGAAACCCGGAGACTAAACTCTATATCTCCCACAAGCATTCTGACAAATAACCATGCTTGAAAGATTTTTGTAATATATAGAACTCTGTTACTACAAAGGGATTTGCCTTCTTTGCTGAGAACAAATAGAGAATAAAAGTTAGAAATAAATGAATCGTTCGAAGAGTCTGTTTCATAGTGTCACCTCTTTGTGAAATTCCCCCACATAAGCTGCCATGCCTTTTTGTTTTTATCTCAGTTGGCCTGGGATTAGAGCGATGATCTGTGACTCTCATGTGTCAGCTATGCACTAGAATACAGGAATAGCCATAATCCTTGCCTAGGGTTCAAGTTTAGTGGACAGATATAGCAGCACAAGAAAGACTTGAAACCCTAGTGGGGTACACAGGCATTGATCTTGACAAGTCCTGTGTGGTCAACATGACTGTGGCATGCTCTGTGACTTTTTGTCAGATTGCTTGGATTTCAATCGAATGTTAAGGTAACTGTGGATGAAATGCACTAGGGGACACACCACACAGTATCAGGAAGCTGTGGAATGGCCTTCTACTCAAATAAAAAAATTAAATCCTGAGAAATAAAACCCTCAAAGGATATATAAAAGAAAAGGGAAGATAATACCTTATCATTAAAAATTAATCCGATATTTACTAAGTGCCTCTCCTGATTATTTCTTACTTTTCAGTCACTCACAAATCTTCGTTCACAAAATACTGTTGCATACATTATCTTACTTGAGCCTCCCGAAACTGGTGAGGTAAGAGAGGCAATGTAAAGATGAGGAAACTATATCCTTGAGACTACAGTGCTCCTTGAAGACCTATACTCAGTTGGAGGAGCAGGGAGTACTGTAGTTACTCAGGTGTCCAAACACTCTCTCCCTGACCACCGGCGTTGTGCTCCTTCATTCTGGGTTTGGTCCTGTGGAGGGGTCCAAAGAAGTGAAGACATAATCCTTGCTCTCGGGGGGTTTCTGATCTAGATGGTAGAATGCATGTTTTTATAATATTGTAAAATAAGCAGAGAATTATTATGGTAAACTCTACAAAACAGGCTATCCATATAGCAACAACTAGATTATTTTCACGGAGAAATCAGGTGCTGTAAATTCTACCCAGGTCCCCCATAACTGTGCTAAGAACAGTGGTGAACTGAATGTTTCTGAAGTTTTCCAGCCAGGCTATCAGTGTTTTCCTCAGGAAGACTCATGGTTACTTCTTGACCAGGAGGAAGGCCAGTAAGCACAATCACACATGGCTTTCCAGTGACTTCTATGAGCCAGTTCTTGAATCCTTGAATGCTTGTTGGCCTGTGCCATGCCTCAGACTGAGAACTGGGAGCTTATGGGAGCTAGTCCTGGCCCTGTCACATTGTTGGGTTCTCTAAACCATCAGTGGAGACCACCAAGGATATTGCCACTTCATCTCTTCTTGTTTATCCAATTTGCAAAGGAATAGAGTCCAATTTTTTGATGAAAACTACCTTGAGTGGGAGAATGGACACATTTAGTTCTGTACTCAGAGGACTCTAGACTTCAAGGATCTGTAGGAACTCTGATTTTCTTTTCTTTCTTTTTATTTTAAAAATTTTGTAGAGGTCGGGGGGGGGGGTCTCACCATGTTGCTCAGGTTGGACTGCAGTAGCTATTCCAAGCCACCATGATAGCGCACTAGAGCCTCACACTCTTGGGCTTAAGCAAGCCTTCTGCCTCAGCCTCCTGAGTAGCTGGGACTAAGGTGCACTCCGCTGTACCTGGCTTTATTTTCTAATGTCCTAACACTCAAACCTAAAAGTCTCCAAACCATATTTGTTTCAGAAGCAGAATTCTATTCCAAATACCTATCTTTTCTTTTTTTCTTCAGAGCAAGCCTGTCCTCGGTGCCAGCTGCAGGCCAGTCACTGTCTGGCCCTGTCTTTGTCTTCCCCACTGAGTGGCATATTGCCTAGAAGGCTCAATGAGGACTTCCAAAGCCTTCAGTGAATGAATGGCACCCATGCTTTTCAAAAATTCACATGTCTAGCCAGGATCACCTGCATTATGGACATTCCTCTGTAATCTTCTTCAGAATGCTAATTTGCTGAAGGGTCCACTGGAACATGAACAAATGGATCTACTATATAATCCTGTTTGCCACCAGGGAGGAGTTAGAATAGCAGACCTAGGCTGCAGCTGCTCCCACACACTGATGCGTGCTACCTGAGAGGAGGGGAAGGTGGTGGGAGCTCAGGATACAATCACAGTGTCCCGTGCAAGTGTACTTTGCAGGTGCTGGGAACACAGCAACAACACTGCTCACTTACATTGAGCACTTGAGTGCAGACGTGAACATGGATCTATTAAGCCCAAGCACATAACCATCACCGCTGTACCCTGCACATCTTCAAAGATGCATCCTTTGAATTACTTTTCCAGGAGTAGAAACACATTTATGCTGAGTCACCCAAGCTCTCATTTCATCTAGTGGTTGTGAACATGGACTCTGGAACCAGCTCTGTCACATACTAGCTGTGTAACCTTGGGAAAGTTACCTAAAAATTCTTATGGCTTCAATTTCCCACATGTGAAATGGTAGTAATTATACCAGCTACCCCCTAAAGTTGGCATCAAGATTAAATGAGTTTAGACATGGAAGGAGCTTAGAATTTGGCCCAGCACACGTTCTATATTATGTAAGTATTAGCTATTTTCATTTGTTCTTTTAATATTAATTTAAAATCTCTGCTCTGGACACTGCCGGGTATGAGAGATGAAGACCAGGAAGATGCCATATGTGCCCTCAGTGGGCATAGAGTCTGCAAGTTACTATTT
This sequence comes from Galago senegalensis, assembly GCA_963575145.1. Classification (NCBI taxonomy): domain Eukaryota; kingdom Metazoa; phylum Chordata; class Mammalia; order Primates; family Galagidae; genus Galago; species Galago senegalensis. The sequence continues at coordinate 3,681 of CAUYTI010072678.1, forward strand.
TATTTATCTTTTTTGCCCCGCACAACAATTAGAAAGTGCTCAATAAATGTTTCTGAATATATGAGTGACTTGAGGAAACAGGTAAACATATCAATAATTTCAATTAAATTACAATAATAATTTCAATTAAATGACAGTATATAACAGCGCCAGGCACACAGTAAGTGCCCTGTACCATATAAGAATTAGCTATTTTAATTATTAGTTCAGTAGAATAAATGCCAAGATTGAGTATGTGGGCTGGAGGTTGGGGGTGAGGAGGTGGAGGTGCACTCAGGGAAGTCTTCCAAGAGGCAGTATCATTGAGCTTGGTTTTGATCAGTGAGTAGGCGTTAGCCAGTAAGAGAAGAGGGCTAAGTGTGTTCCAGGCAGAAGGAACATTGTGTGCAGAGTTAGAGAGGCGTGAAATAGCACAATACATTCAGGGAACTCCAAGCAGGCAAAGTAGGACCGGAGCGCCATCCTCATTGTGACATACAGTGTGCATTTATTAAATGAGTGTTTGAGATTAGAAGCTGCAAAATGAAACAAAACAATCGAGATGTTGCCTGTGTCACTCTGGCCTTTAGCGTTACACTAAATAACCAGTCCCAGACTAAGTGGTAGAAAATTTTGAGACATTGGGTGTAGTTCTTGCCGGCATTGCTCTGTAGTCAGCCCCTTCTTATCTTCTGCTAGAGCAAGTAAATGCATTTAATTTATCTGTTTTCTTCCAAAGTAATTGATAGGAATTCCAGTAAAGTCGGTGTGATCATAGTAAGGAAAAGACATCTTTGCATAGTAACATATTGTGGTGGATGAGAGGTCAGCAGACTATGGCCTGAGGGCCAAATCCAACTGACACCCATCTTGTCTTTGTAGTTAAGTTTTATCAAAACACAGCCACACTGATTTGCTTATATGTTCATTGTCTATGGCTGCTTTAGTGCCACAACAGCAGAGTTAGCGTGTGACAGAGACTGTGTGGCCTGCAAAGCCTGAAATACTATTTATTGGCTGGCCCTTTACGGAAAATGCTTGCCATTCCTTACTTTAGACCAGTGATTTTTCAACCAGTGTGCTGTGAGAGGATCTTAGGTGTGCTGCAAACATTTTTAAAGATCGTTGATTAAATTATGTTTGAAGGAAGCACAGTAAGTATATTCTTTTTTTCTTTTACTCTTTTTCTTGATCAACACAATTTAAGTGTTCTGTAGAAGTTTAACTACAGGTTCAAGTGTGCTATGAGATAAATAAAGGTTGAAAAACACTGCTCTAGAATCATCTCTTCTACTCTGATAAGTAAAAGCCACCTAAATATTTCAAAAAAAAGGGGATTATGTTTGTTTAGAACAAATACAGCAAATGATAGGTTATTGAAGTTTAAAAATTCACTATTTAGGAAAGAGAAGACTACAAATATGTTAGCCATAAAGAATTCAATAAATATGAATAAAGTAATGAAAACAGATTCTGTGACTGGCGCTCAAATTTGACTCTGAGCTTCTTGACCATCAGAAAAGAAAATTTTAAAAAAGGGAATGATCATCTGTATTAGTTACCTATTGCTTCAGAACAAACCATCTTAAAATTTAGTGGCTTCAGTCCAGGCTTGGTGGCTTATACCTGTAATCCTAGAATTCTGGGAGGGTGAGGCAGGAGGATCCCTTGAGCTCAGGAGTTAGAGACAAACCTGAGCAAGAGTGACACTTGTCTCCACTACAAACAGAAAAAGTAGCCAGGCATGGTGGCACGCTTGCTTGTAGTTTCAGCCACCTGGGAGGCTGAGGTAGGAGGATCACTTGAGCCTCGGATTTTGAAATTCCTGAGTACTGAGGCCATGACACTCTAATTTGGGGAACAGAGTGAGAATCTTTCTCAAAAAAAAAAATGCAGTGGTTTAAAACAACTACCATTTCTATGAGTCTATGAGCTGGCTGAGTAGTTCTGCTGATTTGGGCTGGGCCAGCTGATCGTAAAGGGCTTGCATACACATTTGTGATCAACTAGTATGTGAGCTTGGAGCTGGCTGTCTAGGAGGTCAGTTGGGACAGTTCATCTCTACTCCATATGACCTCTCATCCTCCAGCAGGCTAGCCTGGGCTTGTTCACATAGCAGTGACAGGTTTCAAGAGGAAGCAGAAGCACACACTTGCGCTTAGGCATGGAACTGGCACTCTGTTACTTCCATTACATTCTAGCAGCCAAAGCAGGTCAAAAGGCCAGCCCAGATTCAAGGGCTGGGAAGACAGACTCCAACTCTTGATGGGAGGAGTTGCTAAGTCACACCAGAAGGGATGGAGAAACAAGAGGGACAGAATCAGGCCATGTTTGAAATTACAATCATTCAGTCATGTTCTAAAACAGCATGCATTCCAACCACAATTTTTAAAAAGTCATGTCTGTGGTTTCAAGTGGAAAGAAATATTTAACCTACTTTAGTCTATTCAGCGCCCCCCCAGATATGAATCATCAGTGTCTTCAGCTAAGAGGACCACTGTCCTCTAGCTAAGCAGAGAAAGAGTGGAAAGAAGCCTGTTGGAAATATGGTATCTATCATACGTGACCCAGATTCACATTCAAGTAACACCCGATGGATTTCACCAAGGAATCAGATCAGTTTTCCTGGGTTAAGGGAATAATGAAAATTACCACAGATGCAACTAATGATGAACATTAGCCTTTGAGACTGACGTCTAAACAGACCTGCAATATTCTTGCCAACAATTCCCATTCCCCACCACTTTCATTATCAGATGGTGTTAAAACTGGTCACCGTATTCCAAGACGACACTGCTGTCTATGGATAAGGATGTGACTGAAAAGACAGCTAGGGGATAATTTTTTCCAAACTCACCAGCCATGTGATGATTTAAATTTATTGCTAGAAAATCTTCACTACTACCAAACTTGCCTCAATAAATAATGTTAAGTAAAAATAGCTACAGTGATGTCAGAAGACCTCTTTAGCTGTTCTTTTCCTGGTACCATGGGCCGTCAGTAAGAGAATAAACACAGATAGCTCTCGCTTCTTTGAGTATTTTAGAATCCTTCCTCCAGTATCTAAAACAAATAACAACAAAAAGCAGAAGCAGAAACAAAACTCCCAAACCACCCAGACAAAACCACACAGCTTAGGTTTGAGAATATTCTGTTTGGCCTTAAGCCAGTCAGGATCCTTGGCTTTGTTTGCAAGAAGCCGATGTTTTACGCTTGGACTTCCATGGAGCTGCCACCATCAGACTGCTGTAGTAGCAGCAGTAGTGAGTGGGGAGTAACATGATAGAATTTAAGGAACTATCAGATGCCTGTTGACTGAGACATCAGGACCAGCTGTGAATGGAAATATCTTTCAACACAGTGAAAAGGAACAGGGCTGTTGACACTGCCGAAGAGGTGGAGACAAAACCCTCAGGATGCCTGTGGATGATTAGTTTATGGGAGGGGTGGGGCTGGCTCAGAAAGAACAAATGATGCTTCCAAAGTTTGGCTGCAGAAAGTCAGAAATTAACCTTGGGCGGGTCACAAGGTTAAAGGTAATGAAGGTTAACAGTGACAAGCTTAAAAGACACAGCGTATATAAAATGCCTGGTGGATTACTCAGAAGGGTAGACCCAAGCAAATGTTGGTTCCCTTCCTTCCTCTGGGTCTCCCCCCACCTTAGGGATTTCTTAACAAACAAAAATCCTGCCAGCCAGCCGCCACTGCAATGATGTCAGGTAGGATAAACTGCTGATAGGTGGGAATAATCAACAAGATTCGTGTTCAGGTGGTTGGAGTGGGGCGTGTTACCTCTCCTGCCCCTCCCCTCATCACAGCTTGGAGGCAGCACTAAGATCTCCCTGCCTTCCTGCAGAGGAAGTACATGTGTTCTCTCGGACCTACCTTGGCATTCCTTGATGTCTCAGAGAAGCAGATGACCCCGGCTGAGCAAGACAGTCAGCAGAATAGCAGCCCTTGATGCTGCAATTGGAAATTTCCATTCTTTGCTTGCAGCTCTGAAAAAAAAAAAAAAATCTAAAGAGCCCAGTAGCTGGGAAATTTCCACGATGGAAAATTTTAACATATTCTTTAGCTCTAAACTATGCAGGTTTATAGAGACTATTTTTTTTTCTTTTGGTAATTTCCTTCTTTAACAATAATTTATGAACATGGTAACACTATAGCTGTGGGAATAGGGAGGGCAAGATGACTTGGAGGGGAATGAATATGGTTTAGCTAGTGGGAGGCTGTGCTGTGTACATGTTTGACCACCCAAACCATAGAAATGCAGATTGCTACGAGACCCACTGGGTGGGAACTCATCCAAAATAGAGATAGTTTGCCCTGGAGCACTGCAGAGAAATCTGTGCAGAGAGTGGAGGTAGAAAGTGGATGGATGGGTACAACTTTGGAATAGGACATGGTGAATTCTGTTGCTGGACAAAGCAACTGAGGGAGATCTTTTGGACCATTACTATTTAAAACTAAATTGCATCCCAATCACCTGGGAATCTTGTTAAGATACTGATTCTGGTTCTGGAGTGGGGCCTCAGATTCTGTGCTTCAAACTGGCTCCCAGGTGATGCTGGTGTTGCCCTTCTGAGAAGCACACTGTGAGTAGCCAAGCCACAGACAAGAGGTCCCTGGCAGTATGAGGTCATCAGCTCCCCTTCAGTAGCAAAACACTGCCTAAGGGCAGCTGGAGGTGAGCTCCCTTCGCCTTGCTTTCTCCGGTTACAAAGCAAAAGTCTAAGAGTAGAACTGATTGTCCTCTGGAGAGATTCATTCTGCCAGTCTAGATATGGTGAATCTCTTGAAATGTGAGAAGGCAAGCAGTTGCCAGAAGACTGCCTATTCCAGCAGATTCAAGTTAGGGGCTTCTAGAAATTGTTGCCTTTCTAGAGAAAACCTTTACATCAGGTTGGTTGAAGATTTCTGAACTGGTCCTGATCCCTGAGTGATTCTCAAGCATTATGGCTTGTAGTGAAGCATCAATGAACTAGCTTTAAGTATTGAAGGGGGACTATTGACCAGAATGATGTGAAAGGGAGGAGTCCAGAGAATAAATTACTTTCAACCTAGCCAGAATATCTGTCTCACTTTCATTGAAATAAAACAGAAAGGAATTGGAGAATTTTCCATTTTCTTTACAGCTATCTCACCTTTGTGCTACCTACTTTATAGAGAGAGAAAGAAACATCAAAATCCTTGGCATCTTTATTCCAGGGTGTTACCTCCAATTGATCTATAAGGTATTTTCTGGGTGTATTTTTAAAGCAACATCTGCCCCATTCTTTGTTTTCCATTCAAATGACTTCTGGATGGGTTGTTCCTACTTACTTTTCAAATTAAAGTACACAGTCAGAAGGTAGGGAAGGAAGAAGGAGATGATTACAATCATGAAAATGTGATATTGAAATCAGAGTGTGACAGCATGAAATTAATTTGTGTATATAATAAAAAGTATTAAAATATATATGAGAAATGACTAGGCATCATACTATGCTAACATCTACAAAATTTGAAAAATCCTAAATGGCTTATAGAGTTCTTTAGGGATTTGAACTTCTAGAGATCGGTTAATGTCTTTCCTTTCAAAACTCTTCACTGCAGGGTCAAGGTATGAGTCAGCAGTGAAACAGTCTTTCTGATTACTTAATTAAAAGAGGTCAGTTTGGTTTTTTTCTTACTATAGGTATTTATTTATTTATTTATTTATTTGAGACAGAGTCTCACTATGTCACCCTCTGTAGAATGCCGTGATATCACAGCTCACAGCAACCTCAAACTCTTGGGCTCCAGCAATTCTCTTGCCTCAGCCTCCCAAGTAGCTGGGACTACAGGCACCTGCCACAATACCAGGCTATTTTTTTTTGTTGCAATTGTCATTGTTGTTTAGCAGGTCCCAGTCGGGCTTGAACCCGCCAGCCTTGGTGCATGTGGTCAGTGCCCTACTCACTGAGCTATGGGTGCCAAGCCGTTATTATTAAAGTTACATAGGTCTCGATGAGCAATTATTCACCTAAGAACCATCATACAACCTACAGTCAATCAAATAATATTTGTTTGACCCATCTAAAGTCACATTTTTAAGGAGTGCTTTCTTTTATTATTGAGGTGAAATAACATAAAATACCGATCTTAAATTGAACAGTTCAAAGGCAGATAGTATTCATGACATTGTGCAACTACCATTTGTGTCTACTTCCAAAATATTTTCATCACCCCAAAAGGAAACCCCACGTCCATTAAGTAGTTGCTCCCGGTCTCCCCCTCCAGCTCTTGGCAACCTCCAATTTACCTTCTGCCTCTATGGACTTAGCTATTCTGGCCATTTCATACAAATGGACTCGTATAATATGTGGCCCTTTGTAAAGTCACATCTTCCTAATAAGAAACATCATATTATAATAAAATCTAATATTAATGGATGCTTATAACAGGGGAGACATTTAATCCTCACTCCAAGCCCATAAGCAGACACCATTATTACATAGACGAGAAAACTGGAACTTAGTTTTCTAAGTTCCTGAGATCCATTTCAGGGGAACAGCCTGCTTGACCACACAAAGCCCCCCAAAGTGGGTCTTTGTCCAGGCTCACTTACCCTGGTCCTCTTTTCCAAATGCCACCAAGACATCATAACTGTATGTTCCTTATCACAAACAGACAAACAGATGGGTAGATGCTCCTTCTCGAGTTTAACACCGTCACAAAGCTTGATTCAAATACTGAATGTGTTGTTAGTTGCTTACAGCTGCTAATTCTCTAGCAATGCAGTAAGTCCAGGCAAACTCTTTTGAAGAGCTCATTAAAACTGCTAAAATAAAGTCTTAGAAGCAGGTGCATTCATTAGCTGAAATGCAAACGATTATGTTAATATCGCATTCAGGTGACAAATTTAAAGGCATCAAAATCATGGAGGATAAAAGGATTTTCAAAGCTAAAGTTAAGTTCTTCTTTTGTAGGGCTCTTTGTTCTGTAAAGCATGTGACTGACTGCAGCTGTCAACATTGGACCTCCAATGTTATCTCACAAAAATAAAGCTATTTGCAGTATCCTATTGCCTTTACAATTTCTTGGTTCTCTATTCTGGAAAAAAAGAAAGGTGAGGAACTGTCCACAACACTAGTGCTATTTTTCCAGTAAGAGATCAGGCACCTTTTTTACAAGTTATCATCAGATTGGGCCCAAGAGTAGAAGAGACACGTTAAAGAAGATAATTCATGGCTGGGCGCCTATAGCTCAACTGGCTAAGGCGCCAGCCACGTACACCTAAGGTGGCGGGTTCAAATCCCCAGCCCGGACCCGCCAAACAACAATGACAGCTGCAACCAAAAAATAGCCGGGCGTTGTGGCGGGCGCCTGTGGTC
>CAUYTI010072679.1:0-21709 GCA_963575145.1 Galago senegalensis
TTTTTGAGACAGAGCCTCAAGCCGTCCCCCTGGGTAGAGTGCCGTGGCATATACAGCTCACAGCAACCTCCAACTCCTGGGCTCAAGCGAGTCTCCTGCCTCAGCCTCCCAAGTAGCTGAGACCACAGGCGCCCGCCACAACGCCCGGCCATTTTTTGGTTGCAGCCATCATTGTTGTTTGGCGCGTCCGGGCTGGGGATTCGAACCCGCCACCTTAGGTGTACGTGGCTGGTGCCTTAGCCGGTTGAGCTATAGGCGCCACGCCAAAGCTTATTTTTGAAAGAAAGTTTTATCTTCCTATGAAACTTTAAAATTGAAACTTCACATTGTGACTTGGTTTTTCCCCGACTCTCTCCAAAGACTTGAAGATCTGACAGGTATCTGTCATCTTAAAAAGCTATTACTTACTATGTACTCAATCTTTGAGATTAAAAACTTGTCATATGATCCTATCTGTATTCTTTGTAAGACCAGAGTGATTTTGGTACATTTACTTACATATAGAGCCAATCATCTAATCATTAAATATATTGCTGAGTACATGTAAGGTGTATAGCACTAATAGGTGCTAAATGAGCAAACTTGAGTATTCAAATAATACCAACATTTTTTTTAGCCTAGGGTGGAGACTGTATAAGAGAAAATTCCACCTAACAACATTTAACTGAGGCAGGTGGACTGCCTGAGCTCAAAGGTTTGAGACCAGCCTGAGCAAGAGGGAAACCCCATCTCTAAAAACAGTTGAGTTTTGTTGCAGGGGCCTAGTCCCAGCTACCTGGGGGCTGATGCAAGAGAACTGCTTTAGCCCAAAAATTTGAGGTTCCTGTGAGTTATGATGCCACAGCTCTCTACTCAGGGTGACAAAGTGAGACTCTGTCTCAAAAAGTAAATAAACAAAAATGAAATGAAATTTTACTCTGGCCTGCTGCAGAAGCCAAATCACCAAGAAGTCTTCTGTAAAAAAAAGAAATACACATTCTAGTTAAATACAACTTTCCAATTTTATAAATATGTATATGTTTTCATAATTGCTTCATGTATTTTAAGCTTTATTTCCTCAAACATGTTCTAAAACTTTTAAAAACCAGGGCCAGGCATGGTAGCTCACTCTTGTAATGCTAGCATTTGCAAGGCTGAGATGGGAGGATCACTTGAAGCTCAGGAATTTGAGACCAGCCGGAGTAAAATCAAGATCCTATCTCTACAAAAAATAGAAAAAATTAGTTGGATATAGTGGTACATGTCTGTAGTCCAAGCTACTCAGGAGGCTAAGGCAGAAGAATCACTTGAGCCCAGGAGTTTGAGGCTGCAGTGAGCCATGATGATGCCACTGCACTTCAGCCCCACTGAAACTCTCTTCTACTAAACTAAATTAAAATAAACTAAAATATACTAAACTAAACTAAATTTCTACAAACCAGGCAGGGAACATGCCTTCAACTTGTGTGTTCCCTACTATACCTGGCAGAGCATGCAATCTACCACAGGAGGTCAAGATGCTAGCTACATGATGAAGTTGGACCTGCTGTAACAGAACAGAGGATTTTGTCTACTTTCTAATAACTTCATTTAGATTAGAAAGGGATTTTCTCTGTCAATGCAAGAAATGCTACTTTCAACAAATAAAAATTTAATTTAAACTTATAATGTGGATATACTGAAAAATTTATTTTTATATATGTTAAATACAGGGTTGCATACTAAGTGCAAAGTAATAATGCAGAGCCTAATTTAGAATAATATAGACTGAGCCACCAAAAGCAACATGATATTAAAGGCAAATCCTAAGTACAGAAATAAAAGAGAAATCAAAAAAACAGTTCAAGAACAGCACAAGAATCAGAAATGTTTATAGTCTATAGAGGACATCAATGTGTATGCATCTGGCACTCACGATACGAGAGCTTTCTGAATGCCTTGCCTCCTTTCATTCTCACAGTACTGTATGAGATGGACACTGTTATTAGCCTTAATTTATTGGAAACCAAAGATAGGTTAAATCACCTGCACAAGGTCATGCAGGGATTATATGGCAGAGCCATAGGTAATGACACCTATGCTCTTTATTTATTTATTTTTGGAGACAAGTCTCACTCTGTCATCCTAGATAGAGTGCTATGGTGTCATAGCTCAAACTCTTGGGCCTCCTGTGTAGCTGGGACTATAGGCACCTATCACAATGCCCAGCTCATTTTTCTATTTTTAGTAGAGATGGGGTCTCACTTTGCTCAGGCTGGTCTTGAACTTTTCAGCCCTAGCTATCCACCCATCTCAGTCTCCTAAATTATGGGTGTGGCCGATACCTGTCAACTTCTATGACATATTGAAATTGAAGAGGGATTTCTGGAAAGGGAGAAATAGGTACACAGTGCACAACCCAGCAAGAACAGCACTAGAACAGCACACACATAGATCAGATCTCTACTTTACATAGTAACCTAATACATTGACTGTTAACTCACAATGTGTTTTTTTTTGTTGTTGTTGTTTTTTAGAGACAGAGTTTCACCTTATTGCCCTCAGTAGAGTACAATAGTGTCACAGCTCACAGCAACTCCTGGGCTTAGGCTATTCGCTTGCCTCAGCCTCCCAAGTAGCTGGGACTACAGGCGCCTGCCACAACACCTGGCTATTTCTTGGTTGCAGTTTGGCCGGGATCGGGTTTGAACCCGCCACCCTTGGTATATGGGACTGGCACCCTCCCCACTGAGCCACAGGTGCCGCCCTCACAATGTGTTTTTAATATAGTCTCATGGAAAGTGTTACCCATTGGGATCCACCTTTATTTTTAAAATACAAAGCAGTGAAAAAACTGGATTGCTCTATGTATGTTAAAGTCTACAACTTGCATTGCTAAAATGCTTCTGAAGCAAGAGGTACCCATGATTACTTACCTCCTATGGCTAGTGTGTTGGCAGACTGCCAGCCAAACAATCTGCTAGGATCAAAGGGCGATAATGACTGAAAAGGGGAAAAGTCAAATAGAGAAGTTCACTGATTCTAAAATAAGTAAACAAAATATACAAAAGGATTTCAGAGGTTGTCTGCTTCCGTTCTCCAAGGCTATTTAAGATCTTATCACCCTGAATGTAAATTTTTAAAATGCAGCTAAAAACAAAATAGAATGACATATCTTTCTATCTTAATAAAAACTGAACTGGCTATGTTCTCTTTAAAGACTCTGCTTATGTCAAACTGTCCGCAAAGTCTCTCTTTTGGTAGAAGAAGAATGAATTATAATGTAAAGCAAGCTTCAGAAATGTTCTTAGAATCAATCAAAAGGCAAGAGGGCTGAAAGGCTAGAAAACCTTACTAGGTAAATGTGATAAGATGAATTAGGGCAGGAAAGGAAAGAGAAAGACAACTTGAGCAGTGGTTGAAGGAATGAGATGAGCAACATCAACGACAGAGAAAAAGTCCTGGACTAAGGCCAAGTCAGTCAGAAAGGTTTGGCAGGAGGGAGTAGTGGTTGTTTGGAATCTATCTAGGTCAAAAGTTTGGCAAAGTCTATAAACAGGTAGTGGGAAGGTTACAGGAAAAAACATAACTATCATGTCAGGATTTGGATGGCTAAGGAAACAATTTTGATTTAAAATTAAAGAAGAATTTGTGGTCTATTAAAGAAGGAATACTTTGGCTAAAATAACCACTAAAAAATTAGATTGGTCAACTTGAAAAAAGAACAAACAACAACCTGAAACCACTCTGTTTCATGGTGATTTAAACCACTGTAGGTAGTTAGGTTTTAATAATCTATTTATACTTTATACCCGTGCTATTCGAGGTACTGTTCTGCAATGAGATAAGACACTTGCATAAGTGTAAATCCAGCAAACTGCTTCCTTCTTCAAGAAAGGATTACTATAAAAGAAACCCTGCTGAACTAAACTAAACCCATAGTAGCTTTACATTCTGGCACATGATACTAATCTGTCTTCTAGCAACTAATAGTTTTCATTTACTGGTACCTGTCTGCTGACCACCCTTTTGAGAAGCACCAGTCTATCCCTAAGAATTCTTCACATTAAAGTAAGAACAATTTTGTATCTCTATAAAAGAATCATAAAGCTTTTGTTGAACTGAAGATACTATAAAAATATCTGTACCCAGGGGGAAAAAGGAAGTCTTTGAAATAAGCAATGAGCAAAAGAAGGTGTTCTTATCTGAGGATTCCTGAATGGGCTTCATGGAGTATATGAATCTCTTTGAAATATAAGCAAAATTACATGCAGATGTGTGATTTTTTTTCCGGATAGAAGGTTTACATTTCTTTCACATTTTTTTTTTTTTTGAGACAGAATCTCACTTTGCTGCCCTTGGTAGTGCCCTGGCATCTTAGTTCACAGCAACTTCCAACTCCTGGGACTATAGGTACCCGCCACAACGCCCAGCTATTTGTTAGAGACAGGGTTGCTTTTGCTCAGGCTGGTTCCAAACCCATGAGCTCAATCCACCCACCTCAGACTCTCAAAGTGCTAGGACTACAGGCGTGAGCCACCACACCCTGCCTTCTTTCACATTTTCTTAAGAGGTCTCTGTCTTGAAAAGGTTAAAAAGCATTGATTTGAACAGCCCTGATTCACTGAGAAGAGAAAGACAGAAATTATCAGATGGAACAGCTTTTAATGAAAGCCGTGGACAGGTACACTGGTCTCCTGTCTGCTTTGTGATCCACTTACACACTTTCAACTCTGCATTACAGAAAACTACATTCCCCAAGCTCCCTTGCTCTTTACCTACCAGATAAATACAGACACAAGAGACACTGTGGACACAAGAAACATTTTCTCACTTTTTTTGGAGCATATCCTCCAAGTTCCTACACTCTATGTTCTATTACAAGTTTAGCTATTAGAGATGGCTCCAGCTTGTAGGTTCTAATAACACCACTTTCCTGCACTATTATTGCAGCCTAAGGGTGCTGATGACATCCCGTTTTGCTAATTTGGGGGCTGTCTTACTACCACATTTGGCTTCTCCATTCTATCACACTTTGTAATTCCTATGTTAAATGCCCTCCTAAACCTAGAGTTGTTTTTCTGCCTGAACTCTGACTGATACACCTAAATACTGTACCTGAATCAGGTGGTAGAGTGTAATGTCAGGTGGCAGGACACTAGGAGCAGTGCACTGTGGGAAGAGAGCAGTTTTTAGCTTGGGGTAAGGAGTTAACGCCATCTTCAGTAGCTGGGGATCCACTTTCTTCAAACAATTCTCATTTTCTTCATTCTGAACAACCTAAATAAAAAGACAGATTAACAGGGTGAAGAGAAAAGCTTTTCCCTTTTTGAAATTTGAAATTTTTTTTCAAAAGAACCTTGAGAAACAAGATTAGTTTGAGAGAGTATGTGGTAGCGAAAACAGCATTGGACATGTAGTTAAAAGTTAATAGTTCTAGTTCTGATTTTAAGACAAACCAGCTCTGTGACCTTAAACTAAATATTTAATATTAGCCCTCTGTTTCCTCATATACAAAATTAGGATGGTAAGCTGGATCAGTGGTTTTCAAGCTGTATGTGGAAAAACTGTTTGAAAAAAGACTATTACTGTAATGTTTAAATTACATAAATATTAAACATTGAATTCAATGTTACATAGCAAATATTTTAAAACATTTAAAAATGACTAGATGACTTGTTACTCAACTCTGAAATTATTCTGTGACTCTAATTTCTAACAAGTGATTAAAAATGGAGGAAGAAATAACTATGTAAGTTAAAGTACACTGCAACAACCTAAAAAAGGTGGCATTAAATTAAGTGTTAGATATATTAAATGGCATTCTTTTTTTTTTTTTTTTTGAGACAGAGCCTCAAGCTGTCCCCCTGGGTAGGGTGCTGTGGCATCACAGCTCACAGCATCCTTTAACTCCTGGGTTCAAGTGAGTCTCCTGGCTCAGCCTCCCAAGTAGCTGGGATCACAGGCACCCGCTACAGGGCCTGGCTATTTTTTGGATGCAGCCATCGTTGTTGTTTGGTGGGCCCAGGCTGGATTCGAACCCACCACCTTGGGTGTAGGAGGCTGGCGCCTTAGCCACTTGAGCTACAGGCACTGAGCCTTAAATGGCATTCTTAAGTTCCCTCTAAATAGACACACTAAATTTTCAAAAAGCAAGATAGGCAAATTTCCACTAGGTTACTAGATCCCTCAATAAAGTGTGTTTTTTGTTTGTTTGTTTGTTTCTGTTTGCTTTTTAGAAATGGAGTCTTGCTCTGTGTAAGACTAGAGTGCACTGGCATGATCACAGATCACTGCAACCCTCAATTCCTGGGCTCAGGTGATCCTTCTGCCTCAGCTTCACTAGTAGTTGGATTACGAGCATGTGCTATCACATCTGATTCCATCCTGAAAACAAACCTGGAATATTAGAAAATGAACTAAAGGGAATCTTTGTACAATGTATCTGTTCTCTTTTGACTTAAGATGTGATAGAAAAACTTTAAATTCACCCTTGTTTTATGCTCTTTAATCTAATGAAACACTTGAAAGCGGTCATATTCTAATATCACCTGAGATCTAGACAGGCCATAAATATTTCTGCTACAAAAAACAGTCCTATCATAAAATTCTTTTTTTTTTTTTTTTTTTTTAGACAGAGCCTCAAGCTATCCCCCTGGGTAGAGTGCCATAGCATCACAGCTCACAGCAACCTCCAACTCCTGGGCTCAAGTGAATCTCCTGCCTCTGCCTCCCAAGTAGCTAGGACCACAGGCGCCCGCCACAACACCCAGCTATTTTTTGGTTGTAGCCATCGTTGTTGTTTGGAGGCCCAGGCTGGATTCTAACCCGCCAGCTTAGGCGTACGTGGCTGGCGCCTTAGCCGCTTGAGCCACAGGCGCCGAGCCTTGTCATAAAATTCTATCCATACCTGGCTGACACCCCCAGGAGCATACATTGTAGTAGCAAGGGCCAGGAGGGTATGTCCTTCCAACAGCATACTGCTTACACTGGCCTGATTGGTGGGAATCAAAATCTGAGCATTTGCAAGACTAGCGTGGAACATCAGTTTGGGATCTGGAAAAATAAAGGACTATGTTTTTCTCCTTGAGAGGGATAAATTCTAATTAGGAATTACAATATTCTGAGAAAGAAAATTTTAACTCTATCCACAGTATGAAGGACTGAGTTTAAAAGCAATAAGAAAACATCACAAAGGGAAAAAATGAAAGATCTGTCTACATAAAAAATTCCATTCAAACAAAAAAAAAATTGAAAGGTAACAATGAACTAAGGGAACAAACCACAACAAATGACAACCTAAGCATTAATGTCCTTGAAAGAGAGCTCATACAAATCAATGTTAAAAACATAACTAGATAAATCAACTCAAACAGATAAATGGGCAAAAGAATCTATTTACAAAGTAGGAAATATAAGTGCCTGACACATAAAGATATATAATTCACAACAAAGAAATGCAAATTAAATTAGATACCATATATGATCTATCAAATCAGTAATAATTAAAAAAATAATAATCATCAAGCATTAGAGTTGGTCAGGAGAGTAGAGAATGGGATTTAGGGATAAAATGGTAACACTTCCTTGGCAAGCAATATGGCCTAACAGAAAGAAGTTCAAAACATGTATAGCCATTGATGCAATAATTTTATATCCAGAAATCTATTGTTACTAACAAAAAAAAAAAAACAAACCCTCAAACAAGGACAAAAATTTTATATTCACAGATATTCAAGACTACTATTTACAATAGAAAAAAGTTTGAGAAATCTTATTGTCAAAAAATGAAAGCAAAGAAAATTCAATAAAAGGATATCCACATAAAATATTATGTAGACATTTAAAATGGTCATTGTCTCTAAGGATGCTAGAAAATTCTTACGTTCTAATATTACAAAAACAGTATGCAAAAACAGATGTTTCTTATATCTGCAGTACTTAGCATAGTCTGTCATAAGGTAGAAATTTAAGAGATACTTGTTGGATGAATGAAATATATAGACTAGGTTAAAAAAAAAGTTTCTCAACCAAGATTACTGGATCAAAATATGCTAAAATATTATCAACAGTTATCTGTGGGTCTTTAATCTTCCTGTGTACCTAGCTAGGCTATGGCAGTGTACCTTCTTGATACTTGCCTATGGCTTCTAATTTTTTTTCACAATGAACGTGTATTACTTTATAATCAGCACTCCAAAACAAAACAAGAACAAAAACCAACACTATGAAAAAATTCTCCATTTGGAGAAAAAATGTGTACTACATGTGACTGATAGACTGGCTGCCCTGTTCCTTGCCCTGTTTACTTGTTCAGTTTGTCCCCACTCCCACATCTCTGGGATAGTACCGCTAAGTTCTAAGGTGTAACAGGGATCTTCTGTCTCATTATAACCAGAGCAAGGCTCCATTAGCAGTTCTATTACAGAGGATGCAAAAATGCCACACATACTGTTGATTTCTTTTCACTCCATTTAGAGATCCTTACTAAAAGATTCAAAGCAGCCATCTGGAATACAGACTACTTCTTCACTGTAAAGGGGTGTCAATCTACCAGAAGGCAAGAATTCAGTCTGTGATAAACTGGCAGGAGACAAACCCAAACAGAGCCAAGTACAAGACTGAAGAGGGGAAAGAAACATAACCGCAGCAGCTCTCTGCTCCAGACTGAGGTTTTCCTGACTGACAAGAGGATAACCTTTTTGATCTTAAGTAAAGCATGAACCTAGATTACCGTCAGATATTTGACTACAGCCAAATGATTTATTTAAAGAGTTCACAAGTTTACCATTCAACAGACCAGTTATTTATCCAAAGAAAAGTTTTTGTGTCTAATACAGTTACACCCATACCTGTTAAATTACCAGAAACTTGTCGACACTGAACTAAAAATTCAAACCAAGGGTGCACTTCACGTAACTCTTTTTTTTCCAAAAGGGGACAATTTTCAGGACTAAGTCTGTATATAAAAACAAAACAAAACAAAAAATTCTCTGATTAACATACAGAATAAGACAAATAATTACAACCATATTTGCTCAGGTGATAACCACCTCTTAAAAATTAATCTTGAAATTAAAAGTAAATATAACACAAAATACTCCCAGTCTTGTGTTGTATTTTACATATTCCTTATTATCCAGAAATGGAAAATTTCAGAGAATTATCTGATGTTTACTACCATGATGGCATTATACCAACTTTGTACAAGAGTAACACATACTTGAACTTTAAGATGCTTTATATTTTATTGGTTTTTACCAAAAAAAAACTTTTTAGCATTTTCAAACTTAATGAGGGTTTCTGTTTGTTTTTTTGAGACAGAGGCTCAAGCTGTCACCCTGGATAGAGTGCTGTGTCATCACAGCTCACAGCAACCTCAAACTCCTGGGCTCAAGTGATTCTCTTGCCTCAGCCTCCCAAGTAGTTGGGACTATAGGCACTGGCCTCAACGCCTGGCTATTTTTTGTTGCAGTTGTTTAGTTGGCCAGGGCTGGGTTCAAACCCACCACCCTTGGTGTATGTGGCTGGTGCCCAGCCTTAATTAGGGGTTTTAAAAACCTTTATACAACTACAGAGAGGCTAGGACAAGGAATTAGTCTCAGAATAGGTACTTTGAAAATATGGTTCTTAAATTTGTTTTCTTGCCAGCAGCTCTGAAGAAAACATTTTTGTGTCTAAGCCAGCCTCAATGATATGAACCAAAAATATATATTCTGTTCGAACTCCTAGTCTTTACTATATACACACACACACAAATATCTTCTCTATTATATAAGTGTACCAATGTGGGTTCTAAAATCAAACCCAAGTTTGACAGACGTAAGTTCACAGAATTAAATCTGGCTCTGCCACCTATTAGCTGTATTCCTTAAGCAAGGTACTCAGTCTCTGTCAAAGCCTCAATTTCCTTATCTGTGAAATAGAAATGGGAATAACCACCTCATAGAGTTTGGGAGAAGATTAAATGAGATAATGTATAGCATTTAGCCTAGTGTCAACAGCACTATAAGCATTTCTATTTTAGAAACTACATCTATTTTTTTTTTAAGAGTCTCACTATGTCGCCCTCAGTAGAGTGCTATGGCATCACAGCTCACAGCAATCTCCAGCTCTTGCCTCAGCCTCCCGAGTAGCTGGGACTACAGGTGCCCGCCACAACTCCTGGCTATTTTTTTTTGTTTGTTGTTGCAGTTTGGCCGGGGCCAGGTTCAAACCCACCACCCTCGGTATATGGGGGCAGCACCCTACTCACTGAGCCACAGGCACCGCCCTGAGACTACATCTATGATTGTTATTACTGATTTAATAGCAATTAAGACTGGCCATAGATATGATTCTGCAGGTTAACCTCAAGTAGATATATAATAATGTATCTCTCTATATCTATGTATGTAGAAATATTAGAGCATATCTAATATACCCTGCAGTGGGTATGAAATCAAAGTTGTTTAGTATTCTCCTAGTTGTGAAAATATCAAAGAATTCCAAGTGGAGCTTTAGAATCTTCCTGTTAAAGTTTTTTTGTTTTTGTTTTTTTTTTTTTTTAAAGAGATAGGGTCTCACACTGTGGTCCAGGCTATAGTGCAGTGGCCTCATGACATCTCATTAGCCCACTATAGCCTCCAACTCCTGGGCTCAAATGAGCCTCCTCCCACCTTAGCCTACCAAAGAGCTGGGCCTATAGGCATACACCATCATGCCCAGCTAAGTTTTTAAAAAAATTTTATGGAGATGGTGTCTGTTTGTTGCCCAGGCTAGTCTTAAATTGGCCTTAAACTATCTTCCCACCTTGGCTTCCCAAAGTGTTGGGATCACAGGTGTGAGCCACTGTGCATCCAGACTGCCCCAAACTTTTAAAAGCATTTCTTCTGTTTTATTCTAATGTCAACTGATTTAAACAGTTAACAGAGATACCACAAAATACCACCAAAAACACATAAGCATTTAGTTGAATATAGCATTTTGAACTCAAAGATCTACCATTTGCTGAGTGGGAGAAACTACCTCAAAAATATTATCCTCATGCAAATACTTAACATTTTCCTAAAAGTCACATCAACAGTAACATGGAAAAAGGAAACATGAGGACTTGCTCAAAGACAAATCAGTTCTCAGTACTCACCTGTAACAATCGAGATAGACATAAAGAAGATGCTGCAGACTATGTTCTAAACAATACAGAATGAAATGAGAATGGAAATCCCAACCTTCTTTGCTCTTGTACTTTTGAACAGGGAGGGTATCTTGTATCACGCCCCCAATACGGCTCAGTCTTAGAAGGAAGCATTCAAAGTCTTCTAACTCAGACACAAGAAAAATCCCATTCCTATTGGGCAGGTTTAAGGGATGGCAAGTTAAAAAGTTGCTAGGTTCAGAGCAGACCAAATAATTTCCATTGCTTAAGACTCAATTACTTAAAATTAAGTATTTACAAATTAAGGCTGTATGCTTAATAAATATGTTACACAATAAATGTTCTGAAATAAACATTTTGCCAGTTTCCAAAAAAAGATTCTATACCATTACAGTATTTAAAGATGGTACGGTATCTTTACTATTTCAAAAACTAAACCAGCCTATTTACATTTTTTTACTTTTTGGCTGGAACTATACAACCCAGCATGCCACAAAGCAACACTGGTTAGCTCTTGAAACCAGATGCTTTGGGCATAACTAAGAAATTCGCTAAGCTAACCAAAAAATATTAAGAAGCCAGAGCACAGTAACTTAGAGAAACTACTCAACAAGAATAGAAGTCTGCATATAAATATTACTTTTCAAAAATTTACTATTAAATACATCATACATACCAAGAAATGTATAGAAAATGTAACCTGTAAATGGAGTTTACAGAAATACCATGTAACAACCACCCAGATTATAAAACATACCTTTGTATTCTTCCCTCACTGCATGCTTTCTGTTGCCCCCCCAGAGTAACCACTATCCTGACTTTGGTGATAACCGTCCTCTTACTTTAATTCATAGTTTATCAGCCATATATGTAGACCCAAATAATATATGGTTTGATTATGCCTGTTTTGAACTTTATATATAAATAATAGAACACTCTGGATGTATTGTTCTCTACCTTGTTTCTTCTACTCATCATTGTATGATTTATCCGTGTTGACACCTACGGCTATTAGTTTCTACATAACCACTGTTATGTAGTATTCCGTTGCATGAATATACTACCCCTTTTTTTTTTTTTTTGAGATAGAGCCTCAAACTATCATCCTGGGTAGAATGCTGTGGTGTCACAGCTCACAACAACCTCAAACTCCCAGGCTTAAGCAATTCTCTTGCCTTAGCCTCCCAAGTAGCTGGGACTACAGGCACTCACCACAATGCCTGGCTATTTTTTGGTTGTAGTTGTCATTGTTTGGCAGGCCTGGGCTGGATTTGAACCCATCAGCTCTGGTGCATGTGGCTGGCACTTAGGCCACTTGAGCTACAGGTGCCACTGAATATATACTACCTTTTATTGATTCACTATACCTTTAAGGGTCATTTTACTTATTCCTAGGTTTGGGGTAAAATAAATTAGTATTTGCATAACTACAAATGAGGAGCTGCATCTCTTCATGTTTACTAGACATTTGTGCTTCCTCTTCTGTGAAATGCCTATGTGCTAGTATCTTTTCCCTCAGATTCAAGCTCTGCTCTTGTCTACCCTGCTCTGTTTTTCCAGAGGCTCACCAGCATGGGCTGTACCCCAAGAATCCAGTACCCTCAGACTTCTGTTTACCTTTTTAGATTTTTGGCTTACCCTGGTCCTGTCGGAAGCTAAGAGTCAGAAAGAAGGCACTGGGCACTGCAGTTTATACCTGTAATCCTACCACTCTGCAAGGCCTAAGAGGGAAGATTGTTTGAGGTCAGGAGTTCGAGATCAGCCTGAGCAAGAGCACCATCCCAATTCTATTAAAAATAGAAAAATTAGCAGCGCATGGACTTCCTGCAGCCCCAGCTATTAAGGGAGCCCAAGCCAGGAGGATCAGTTGAGCCCTGCAGTTTAAAATTGCAATAAATGGCTTGGCGGCTAAGCGCTCAACCAGCTAAGGCGCCAGCCACGTACACCTATGATGGCTGCAACCAAAAAATAGCCGGGAGTTGTGGCGGGCGCCTGTGGTCCCAGCTACTTGGGAGGCGGAGGCAAGAGACTTGCTTGAGCCCAGGAGTTGGAGGTTGCTATGAGCTGTATATGCCACAGCATTCTTACCCAGGGGGATAGCTTGAGGCTCTGTCTCAAAAATAAAATAAAATAAAATAAAAAAATAAAATTGCAATAAATGGCTCAGCGCCTGTAGCTCAAGCAGCTAAGGTGCCAGCCACATACACCTAAGGTGGCGGGTTCGGATCCCCAGCCCGAGCCCGCCAAACAACAATGACGCCTGCCACCAACAAATGGCCGGGCGTTGTGGCGGGCGCCTGTAGTCCCAGCTACTTGGGAGGCTGAGGCAGGAGACTCGCGTGCGCCCAGGAGTTGGAGGGTGCGGTGAGCTGTGACGCCACGGCACTCTCCCCAGGTGGAAACCTGTAGGCTAAATAACAAAAAAAAAAAAAAAAAAAGAAAAGAAAACAGAGATCATGATAGTAATAATGGATAAGAATTAAATAAATGAACCTTTGTTAAATTTTTCAGAACTATGTGTGGTATGTAGCAAGTGCTCAGTACACTGTTAGTTCTTATTACTGTTGCTGTTGTTTGGGTGGTTGTTTCTACCACTACTGTTTCTAAGAAGTTATGTTTGACCTATGGAAGTTACAAGGATAAGTAAGATTCAGCCTCATAGATTTGAAAAACACAAGTTTCATTGTATATATATTTGGTTCTTTGCTAATCTGTAATCATTTTGTGTATGCATTGGGAAGTTGTAAATAATTCCTTTAAAAAGCTCTCTAGGGTTAAATATTATTTTTGTGTTATAATTATCTCCTAATACTCAGATGAACATGTTTAAGTGAACAGAATTTAACTAGGATTCTACCACATTTTAACATAAAAGTCAAAAATTAAAATTGGAATGGGAAGAGGCACTCAATCAAATGCCAGCAAAGTTGTGAATTTGGATGGAAAATGGAATGCTAGGTCAGATTTAGAGATGTCTGAGGTGGAGTGGGGAAAAACTAAGGACCATAGAGGAGGTTCCAGTCTTCAGAAGGTAGGGATAGAGTCATAGGTGTGAGGAACACATGCAAGAGGACCAAGCAGGCCTCACTTCAGAGGCTCACTTTTCTGAACATTATAAAAGGAGGAATGAAGCAGGTCTCTGGCTTCTGAATCTATATTCGAGGTATAATTATGAACTTGTGGTTCAGGTGTACCTCAGTTGATACATGTAGGATCATTTAGCTCAGAAGCAGAAAGTTCCCCTTGACCCCCAAAAGATTCACTGGTCTACATAATCAATCAAACATTGGGTGAATTTCTCTTTTTCTTGAATCAATTCAAATTTATATTGGGTTTACTGAGTTTTTTGTTATCACTTGGATGTAAACCTTAATCTTCAGTTTATATAATTGAATTCTCTGTGAACTCTTTTATAGTATAAGAAATACCACACACTCACACACTGAGGGACCTTAGCAATTTTCAATGAATACTCAGTGAGCCTGTGTGGTGTATTATACTTCATACATTAGTGAGTAAATGAAAAGGGACATGGTAAACAGACAGGCATATGCTGTCCCTGTGAATTGTCTTGATTGCATGATAAAAATGTCATTATGAACTAAAAGAATAAAAAATTTAAAAAGTTGTGAATATAGGCTCGGCAACTGTGGCTCAAGCGGTTAAGGCCCAACTACATAGGCCTGAGCTGGTAGGTTCAAATCCAGCCTGGGCCTGCCACACATCAGTGATGGCTGCAACCAAAAAATAGCTGGCCGTTGTGGCAGGTGCCTGTACTCTCAGCTACTTGGGAGGTGGAAGCAGGAGAATCACTTGAGCCCTGGAGTTGGAGGTTACTGTGAGCTGTGATGCTACAGCATTCTACCCAGGTCAACAGCTTGAGGCTCTGTCTCAAAAAAAAAAAAAAAAAAAAAAAAAGTCTATTTAAAGTTGTAAATTTAGATCATAGTCTCCATTTGATTGAATTTGGCTTAATATAAATATAATCTTATGCCCTAGGTTAAGTTTGATGAATATAGATGCCTAAGCAATAAACTGGGAATCATTCTCAGCTCTTCCATCATCTTCGTCACTCCAAGATATTGTTGCTGATCTCAGTTCTAATAATCCTGCTTTGATAAACCTCCACCAGTTTCTCTCTTTTAGATTATTATCTTCTGTGATAGAGAAGTTGGATGTGGATGAGTACCATGTCCTTCTTTTAGTCTTGGCTTTATCAGTTAAACTTTTCAATTCCCAAGTAGAGTATTCAGACAGTCTGCTAGCCGGTGTGTATTTCCCTCACTTCTTATGGGTTAGTCTTCTTTTACTGTGAAACTAAATTGTCACTCTGCACACCCATCAGTCAATTGTAACCTCTTTATTCCCACTCTACTGCAATTATGCTTTGGCTAGATATTTATTTGTTCACACATCTGGCTCCCCCAGCTTCACTGCTGAGGGTCAACATAGCTTTGTATCCACAGTACCAAGCACAGTGTCTGATAATGTGGTAGGTAGTGAGTGCTCAGAAAATGTTTGCAATAAACCAGAATGTATATAAAGTTTATATGAAAAATTAAAATAAAATGTCCAAGATTTATGTATTCTTTGTTTTAGAAAATACCAGAGGAATTTAATGTATTTAATTTAATACAAGAAATGAGAACACAAAGGCATTCTGCAGTACAAACAAAGGTATGGTTATTTCACTTTATAAACTATATTTTTATAAATGCTTTCTTTTTAAATGGTCTTTTCCAGGCCAGGCACAGTGGCTCATGCCTGTATTCCTAGCACTCTGGGAGGCCAAGGTGAGAGGATTGCCTGAGCTCAGGAGTTTGAGACCAGCCTGAGCAAGAGTTTTCTGTTTAATAAAAATAGGAAAACCAATGGGCGTGATAGTGCACACCGGTAGTCCTAGCTAGTTGGGAGGCTGAGGCAAGAGGATTGCTGAAGCCCAAGAGTTTGATGTTGCTGTGAGCTATGACACCACAGTACTCTACCTAGGGGGACGGAGTAAGACTCTGTCTCAAATTAAAAATAAATAAAAGCAAAAAATGAAATTATAAAAATATATTAATAAATAAATTATCTTTTCTCTTGTTTATCATTCATCTCCCCAATAGGAGCAATACGAGCTTGTTCATAGAGCTATTGCTCAACTATTTGAAAAACAGCTACAACTATATGAAATTCATGGAGACCAGAAAATTGCTGATGGAGTGGTAGGTGTTCTTAGCCTGTTTATTTTAGTAAACTTTTACTTTTTACCAAGCGGTAATATTTAGCATTTAATTGTCATCTTGTGTTTCATCTAACAGAATATCCAAGACCATTATTTTTACTTCACCTGGATTTATTAACTCATTTTCTTCCTGTTTATATTTCTGTTGTGATAGATATTTAATGACTCCAATATACATTAAATAATATTCTAAGTAAAATAAAGGTAGAAAGAAGATCTTATGTAAAAAATAATATTATTGTTCCAAGTATAAATTATTTTTTAAAGTGTACTGTATTTTCTTTCTTCCTCCCTTCTACCCCACCTAAATAATTATAAGTTGATTGGTTGTTCTTGATCATGATAGTATAAAGCATTATAGTTATTTATGTATATACTCTTTAATTAAGCAGGGTCATAGGATCACAATTAAGTTCCTTTTGGTATGTCATAGTTCAGTGTTATGAATAATTTAAGTCTTATTGGTTATTCAAACTTGACTGATAAAAATACTGTATTTTTGAAGTGTTCTTATTTCTTCCTTTATTTCCAACCAGTCCTCTTGTTTTCTTTTTATATGTAATCTTGTCCCTGAAGATGCTGACCTCTTTTTTAGTAGAATATTTTTGTATCTTTATCATTAAACCTTCAGTAACTGGCTTGGTGCCTGTGGCTCAAGCGGCTAAGGCACCAGCCACATACACCTAAGGTGGCAGGTTCAAATCCCCAGCCTGGGCCCGCCAAACAACAGTGATGGCTGCAACCAAAAAAAAAAATGGCTGGGCATTGTGGCGGGTGCCTGTAGTCCCAGCTACTTGGGAGGCTGAGGCAGGAGACTTGCTTGAGCCCAGGAGTTGGAGGTTGCTGTGAGCTGTGATGTCATGGCACTCTACCCAGGGGGACAGCTTGAGGCTCCGTCTCAAAAAAAAAAAAAACCTTCAGTAACTATCGCATATTAAACCAAGTATGAGGAAATGAGTTACAAATTTAATATCTTTTGTTTTCCTTTTCCTCCTTTAAATGGTTTTGTCAGTTTCCCAAGCTATTTGTTTGAAATCTCTTAGTGTTCTAAAAGAGATATGTTACCTCAGCATCCAGTGATCAAAACAAAAAAAGAGAGAGAGATTTGTCACCAAATGCTGATGTCAATATGTTGAGTTAACCTAATATTGGTCCACAAGTTTTAGGAGCTATGTATTTTCTTCATTAACCAAGTGACAGTTTCCATTTTTAAGATTTATATATGTGACCTATTATTCCTTCATTAATAGGAATTAATGTGCAACATGGCTTCCTACATTGCCATCTTTTCCCCCTTTAATTTAATTAAATCTTTTTGTAACCTATTCTAAATCAAGCCAAATACCTTAATAATATAAAATAATTCCCTACCTTCCTTTTTTTTTTTTTTTTTTTTTGAGACATAGTCTTACTCTGTTGCCCTGGGTAGAATACCATGGTGTCATCATAGCTCACAGCAACCTCAAATTCTTGGGCTCAAGTAATCCTCTTGGCCTCAGGCTCCCAAGTAGGTGGAACTACAGGCGCCTCACAACACCTGGCTAGTTCTTCTATTTTTATTAGAGGCGGGTCTTGCTCTTGGTCATGCTGGTCCCAAACTAGTTTTTCTATTTTTAGTAGAGCTGGGTCTCAGCTCTTGCTCAGGCTAGTCTCAATCTCCTGACTTCTCAAAGGGATCCTTCCTCCTCAGTCTCCCAGAGTGCTAGGACTCCAGGCGTGAGCCACTACTCTGCGGTAGTTTAGTCAATTTCTAGACTATCCAGCCTACTCTGCTTTTTTAAATATTCAGTATCTGGCTGTGTGGGGTGGCTAACACCTGTAATCCTAGCACATTGGGAGGCCCAGGCATGTGGATTACTTGATCTCAGGAGTTCAAGACCAGCCTGAGCAAGAGAGAGACCCCTTCTCTAGTAAAAAGAGAAAAACCAGGTGGGTGTTGTGGCAGGTGCCTATAGTCCCAGCTACTTGGGAGGCTAAAACAAGACCATTGCTTGAATCCAAGAGTTTGAGGTTGCTGTGAGCTGGGCTAACACCACAGCACTCTACCCTGGGTGACAGACTCTGTCTCAATAAAAGGAAGAAATCAACAAAATTGTTGGAATCTTTAACTGAAAATATTTCTGTTTTCTTCCATAAATGCAAGATTAATTTCAAAGCTAAGGATCTTATACTTAGAAATATAGATGTTTTAGCCCATTATTTCTTTTAATATATAGAACCATTACATTTTTAAAATGCACAGAAAATTGTTTTATTGCAGTATTCAGTGTTGTATTTTTTAAAACTTATAACTATATTTAAATAATATCCAGGAAATTATGTCATATTATAATGATAAATATTGTTACTTTTTTTTCTTCATTTTCCCATTATTTGGTCTAAGTTTTTATTTCATGAGTTAATCCTTTTTTACAACCTGTAATCCATACTAGGATTATAATTCTGGCTGCTTCTGTCTAATATGTCAGAGCTTTACAAATGACTAAGAAATATAAGAAAAATGTCATACTCTGTAGGAGATGGGATGAAATAATACCTAATAGCAAATAAGTGGTTACTTTGAACCTACTTTCTTACCTTATTGCCTGGTACTTAGTAGACTTACACAAAATATTTGAGAGAGATATAGCTTTCACCATGAATGAATGGATAAAAAAAAGTAGAACAAATAGATAGATTAAAAGGTAGATTATCATTCCAAATAACTTTTTAATATTTTTCTCTTAAGAAATCTTGTTTTCTGGGAACTTTTAAATACAGCTGATTGGTTTTGTAGGATGGCTATATATGGTTGCAGACCATAAATCCCAGTTAGAGAAAATACGGAATCTAAAATATTGGATAAAATCATCTTAGAACTGTGTGGTTGAGTGAAATGATTTGAAATAGGTACTTATTTTAGAAATTATGTTTTGAGAAACAATAGCAAATCCATAATCTCTCTTAACAAGCTTAATTCAGAGGTAAATATTTTTGTAGATTTTTTTTAAGGGGCAGGGTCTTATTCTTGTCCCCCAGGCTGGAGTGCAGTGATATAGCATAACTCAAGGAAATCTCAAATACCTAGCAATCCTCCTTCCTCTGCCTCTCAAGTAGCTGGGACTACGGATGCAAGCTACCACACCCAGCTAATTTTTTTTACATTCTTTATGGAGATGAAGTTTCATTGTGCTGTCCAGACTACTTTAAAACTCCTGGCCTCAAACAATCTTCCTGTCTTAGCCTCCCAGAGTTCTGGGATTATAGTTGTTAGCCACTGCGCTCAATCTGTATTTTTGTCGAAATTTTAGTTTGAAATACTAATTGTCAGTATAAGATTCTGTAATAAATGATATTCATTAGAGGTATTCACAACTAAAATGACTTCCCAGAGTGAGAGATCTAAAGAGAAAATTTATTCTGGAAACCTGTATCATATATTGATTTGGGATTTAGAACAACAAAACAAAATGCAACTGTAGTTTGAGAGTTCCTTAATTGATAGTATATGAAAAGATGGCTTTTTCTAGAATTATCTGAGATATAGACAAAGATGAAAAGCATTTCTGTCTTCTGCCCTGGGATGAGGAAATTTGAGAATAAAATTAATTCAAGGCAATATTTTAATTTCACAGCTCTTCTGTTCATAATCCTAAACCTAAGATTCTTATACCTGCACTGACTCGGAACCATCAATGTTGTTAATGATATTATGGGTCCTGGTGACCAGCAAGAATCAAGGATATTCCTGGATGGGCTCTTCTTGCCTTTCTGGGGTTCATATGGTTAGTCAGTAATACAGAGGCAATATTCTTTAATGGAATAGAGCACTCCACATTGTGGCAAGGAGAGTGAAGCAAGGAAAGATTAAGATGAATCCTGGGGGCTGGGTGCCTGTAGCTCCATGGTTAGAGCACTGGCCCCATGCACTGGAGCTGGCGGGTTTGAACCTGGCCCAGGCCTACTAAACAAACAAACAAAAAAAAAATAGAGTCCTGGGACCAGCTTAAAAGTACTAAGTAGTAATGAAAAATCACAGTAAGGGAGTCTAAAAAGGTTTGGAAAGGTAAAAGATATAAGCCTTTGTTGGCTTTTTCCCTATCCCTATGCATGTTAGATTTCTAGTGGGAGTGATCCTTGTGAGATGGGGATTCCTTAGGAAATCTGTTTCTGTACAATAGTATTTAACTGTGTTGAAATGCTGTTGTACACAGTAGATCTTTCAGTAACTGGTGATGGGCTATTTTTTGATAAAAATCTTTTTCATTGAAGTTTGGCACAGTGACTCACGCCTGTAATCCTAGCACTCGGGGAGGCCAAGGCAGGTGGATTGCTTGAGCTCACGAGTTCAAGACCAGCCTGAGCAAGATGGAGACCCCCATCTCTAAAAAATAGCTGGGCATTGTGGTAGGGGCCTGTAGTTCAAGCTACTCTGGAGGCCAAGGCAAGTGAATCACTTTAGCCCAGAAATGTGAGGTTGCTATGAGTTATGACACCACTGCACTCTATCCAGAGCAACAAAGTGAAACTTTGTCTCAAAAAAAAAAGTTTGATCCTTTAGGCTAAAATATGGAGCCAAAGTTAAAGACTCATTTTTTTTTTAAACTTGGCAAAATTGGCATTTTAAAAACTGAAAAACTCAGAAATAATTAGTTAAAACATGAGGTAGAAAAATTATCTTTCTCTTAATTTTCAGTAAAGTATCTTTTTCCCTTGGCAGAATGAAATTAACACTGAAAATATAGTCAGCTCCATAGATCCTGATAAACAAGAATCTCCTCCTCCAAAACCACCAAGGACCCGCAGGTATCGTATATCTTTCAACATTGTCTTTGAAAAGACACTTTTATTTTACTTTTAATTAAAATGATAAATTCTGAATATTTCTAAGTTACTTTTATAACTTTCATTATTTTGTTGAGGATGTAACAAATGTATGCCAACTGATTTGTTACTGGTAAACTAAAAATGGTTTCATTTGAATGAAATTTCAGTAATACATACACAACCATGAATTGACTA
The DNA here is from genome assembly GCA_963575145.1 of Galago senegalensis. Taxonomy (NCBI): domain Eukaryota; kingdom Metazoa; phylum Chordata; class Mammalia; order Primates; family Galagidae; genus Galago; species Galago senegalensis. Next base: position 21,324 of record CAUYTI010072679.1, read on the forward strand.
TAGCTTATGTTTTGGTACATGGTGCAAACTAAAATTTTAATTATTCTAAAGATTCGGTTCGGCGCCTATAGCTCAACCAGCTAAGGCACCAGCCACGTACACCTAAGGTGGCGGGTTCGAATCCCCAGCCTGGACCCACCAAACCACAATGACGGCTGCAACCAAAAAATAGCCGGGCGTTGTGGCGGGCGCCTGTGGTCCCAGCTACTTGGGAGGCGGAGGCAAGAGACTCGCTTGAGCCCAGTAGTTGGAGATTGCTGTGAGCTGTAATGCCAGGGCACTCTACCCAGGGGGACAGCTTGAGGCAGCAGTCATCACCATAGAACTGGAAGGCAGGCAGGAAGCACCTGAGCTGTCCTAAAGTGCACCATGTGTAGGGCCTGTTC